>QJPP01002787.1:0-153999 GCA_003996215.1 Jaltomata sinuosa | reverse complement strand
GCTGGCGCGACGGGCGCCATTATTGTTCCACCGCTACCGCCTGGAGCCAAGTTCAACATCACTAGCACGATGATACAGCTGTTGAACTTGAGAGGAGTGTTCCGCGGTGTTGCTGGCAACGATGCAAACCAGCACTTGATGAACTTCGTGGGCATATGCAAATCATTCGAGCTGCCAGGCGTGAGTCAGACAGCGATCAGGCTCAGGTTGTTTCCGTTGTCTCTGTCTGATGAGGCAGCATTGGGGTTGACAGAATTGGCCCCCGACTCTATCGCAACGTGGGGAGAGTTGAGAGAAGCTTTCCTAGAAAGGTTCTTTCCTCCCTCTCGGATGATACAGTTGAGGGATGAGATTAGTAACTTCAGGCAGCAACCACACGAAGCACTGCACGAGACTTGGTTGCGATTTAAGAAGAAACTGGCACAGTGCCCGAACCATCAATTGGCCGACAACGTCTTGATGCAGACATTCTATAGGGCATTAAATTCGGCTACAAAGCCGACGTTAGACAACGCAGCAGGTGGTGCATTCATGGGACTTTCTTTTGCTGAGGCCACAACTACGTTGGACAGGCTCACCAAGACCAACAGAGCCTGGCATACACGAGATTCAGAGGTGGCAGCTAGCACCTACACAGTTGGTATGTCAGCTGAGCAGCGTAGGAAAGAGGAGGAACGCGACCAAGACATGGCGCACCTGAAAACACAGTTAGATCTCCTGACAAAGCACTTGACGTCAGGAAGTATGGAGAAGGTACAGGTTGCCAGTTCCCAAGGTATAGAAACTGAGGACGTGAATTATGTGGGGGGTTTCCAGGCCAATGGCCAAGGAATCCAAGGTCGGAACTATCCAAACCACTATGAGAATGGTGGCTACAAAAATCGCGACCAAGGAAGCTGGAGGAACAACACCGATAGAGGTGGGTTGTATATACCACCTAGCAATCAGGACAAAGCAGGCAGCGAGGCTGAGACATCCAAACTTGAGAATATGATGGCGAAGATGCTGCTTAAGGTGGAATCGACTGACTCTGGGGTAAAGGCAATGCGGAATGAGTTATCATCATTGAGTCTGGTAGTGGAGTCACACTCAACCGCTATCAAGCAACTAGAGCAGCAAGTGGGTCACATCTCGGCATATCTAAACCCAAGGAAACCGGGTACCTTGCCGAGCGACACCACCCATCCGAAAAATGACGCAAGCTGCATGGCAATCACCACTAGAAGCGGAAAAATATTACCGGAATCCCATCCGGTAATTCATGCACAAGGTGAGGCTGCAAAAGATGATCAGGCGGTAGAGGAAGAGGACATTCCAAAGCCTGCGAATAAATGTAAGGAAGCTGAAAAGCTTCCAACGATGCTGCCTCGACCACCACCTCCGTTCCCACAGCGTTTGAAAAAGAAAGCTGACGATGGCAAGTTCCTGAACTTCGTGACCATGTTGAAAGAAATTTCGATAAACATAACTTTGGTGGAAGCTCTAGAACAAATGCCCGGTTATGCCAAGTTCATGAAGGACTTGATTACAAAGAAGCGGACGGTAAGCTTTGAGCCGGAAGACAACCTCCATCACTGCAGCGCTATTTCCTCTAGATCATTAGTGGAAAAGAAAGGAGATCCAGGTGCGTTCACTGTTCCGTGTACCATCGGGAAGCTCAACTTCGGAAGAGCTATGTGTGATCTTGGGGCTAGTATAAATTTGATGCCGCTAGCAGTGTATGACAAATTGGGTTTGGGACCTCCTAAACCAACGTCCATGAGAGTGATGATGGCTGATCGTTCGATAAAACGACCTGTTGGAGTATTGTCTGATGGGCTAGTGAAGATCGGTAAGCTTATCTTCCCTGCTGACTTTGTGATCCTGGATTGCGAAGTAGATTTTGAAGTTCCTATCATCTTGGGGCGACCATTGTTAGCTACGGCGAGAGTGTTGGTTGACATGGAGAAAAACGAGCTGACCTTCCGAGTGAACAATGAATTGGTCAAGTTTGATGTAACCAAGCTGATGAAGCGACCAAGTGACATGAGAGTGGTCGCGGTCATGAATGCCATTGAGGAACCTCCTGCGGATGTGCACCTTGAGGAGAAGTGTTTGGTCGAGACTCTAGCTGTTGTAAAAAGTATGGCGCGAGAGCGGAGATATGTAGAGGCAGGCGGTGAAAGTAAATCGAGAAAACGAAAACACCGCAAGAGAATCTGCAAAGAAAGAGCGAAGAAGTTGTCGCGACTAGCGATGGAGCCCAAAGAGGAAGCTGGAACGCCACACTCCATTGAGTTCTCTTGTTTTGGAGACCCAGGCGGTCTCCAACATCATTCCAGATTCTGAGTCATATAGACTTCACAGGTATTCCTTTATTCTCACAGCTTTTAGTTTTCATATGTATGCATTGGGGACAATGCATAAGTCTAAGTTGAGGGTGTTGGGAAACCTGTGAGTCACCACCAAGGGTTTTTGTTGCCGATTTCTTTTCCCTACGGTGTGCTATCTAGTAGAACCGGCATGTTTAGGTTGTTGTTTTAAATTTTTTTTTTAGTGTCTATAGCAAGCATGCGTTGTTCTTGTCTAAAAACGAGGCCCCTTGAAAAATTTTCTGGTTTTGAGCTTATGTTGAAACAATTGACTGTCTGGATCCTTGAATGTCATTGTGTGAATATGATTAGAATGAGTATGCTTAAGCCGAGCGGTTGTTTGATAGTTGGCAGCGATATAGTTTCTTGGTGCTAAGAGTGTGTGAGATTTATTGTCATAAATTCTTACTCTGTGCATGCATCTAGAACTTGCCCGGTCTATTTTGTTAAGTTTGAAGTTTGGTTGCTTAGGAAAGGATCACAGGCCCTTTTTGATGCAGTCCACTTAGCCTATATGACCGTCCAAATACAAATAATCCCTTTTGATCCCTGTTTAAGCCATAATTGACCTTATTCTTTCAATAACCTGTCACCATTCCTGTTTAACTTTGAATCCCTATCTTGGCCCTGGTCCTACCAATGGACATTGTGCACCTTGACGTAGGCAATCAGCCTAAGTTGAGGGTGGCTACTACAGTGGTAAAAGAGAAGAAAAAGAGGATGGAGAGGATTGTTGTTGAATAGAATGAAAATCCGGGTGTGCGCCTAAGAAAAGAAAAAAAAAATAAAGAAAAATGAAAAAGATCGAAAAAGAAACGAAAAAAAATTGTCAATAAAGAGGCCGCACCTGTATCTAGAATCAAGGAAATAAAAAGGTGACTAAGGATGGATAAAGTGAAGTTATGTGGTGATAAGATGTAAATGGTTCTAAGGAGGGCTTAGTCACTAACCCCTAAATGTATCCTACCTGCACCTGAAGCCTCATTACAAGCCAAAACAAGTCCTGTAGTGATCTTGAGCGGCTTTCTGAAGAACTGAAATAGAATAGTAAGGGCAAGCCTATGGTATCGCATGTGCATTGTTTGAAATCGTTTGTGAGTGTGAGCGCTTACCTAGTCCCAAATCTTGTGTGTGGGATTTCTTTGTGGTGAGGGCACCAAGATGGCTATATTGTCTATTGATTGTTAGAATAGCTGCGGGTGTGTATGCATAATGTTCTATCATATCGGAATGACATGTTTGGATCCTTGCAAGTTAGTGTTTCATACATTCGTGTGTTACAAGGGAGCATGATTTAATTGAATAAGTTTGAATGAACATGAGTTGCTATAGACATGAGTTTGTGTTCTTAGTAGAGTCGTATTATTGTTTTATGTTATGTTGCTTGAGGACAAGCGAACGTTTTAAGTTGAGGGTGTTGATGTGACGCTAATTTACGCCACTTTCGACTCCTTTTTACTAAGAACAATCGTACGTTTTCAAGCAACCATTGTTGTTTTTGATGTTTTTATGTTGTATTTGTAGGAAATGGAAGCAAACACGAAAACGGAAGAAAATACGAGAAAAACGAAGTTCTGCCTAAGAGTGACGGCCTGAGTGACGGGCCGTCACACATGTGACGGTCCGTCACTGGGACCGTCACACCAAGGCAGACCTCCAGGTTGAACCACTGCCTAGCAGTGACGGTCCAGGCGACGGTCCGTCACTGCCTTGACGGTCCGTCAGCCTGACCGTCACGCTTAGGCAGTGACTCAGGCGGCGACCCGCGTTTTTGGGGATTCCTAGCCCGTTTTGGATTTGGTTTCTTTGACTCCTATAAATACCCTATGTTAGGTTTATGTTAGAAATTCTCCTCCCATTAATTTAAAATACGTTTTTAGTTAGTTTTCGAGAGCAAGAATACGTTTCTTGAATTAACATTATTGTTCTTGATTCGTTCTTGAGTTTTTGGTTTTTATTGTTCTTGGATACTTGAAGATTGTCCTCCATATATTGTAAGGATCTCGTTTCTTTATTATTTTATGAACATGACTTTCTTCTTTTCATCTTCGAGCATGAGTAACTAAAACTCCCGCAACTAGGGTTGTGGGAGCCATGGCGGCAAACGTAGCAAAATAGATTCCGGGTGGCGTCGGGTTCGATTTATGCATTGTCACGTTGTTAATCATACTTTATGTCACGTTTTCTAGTGGTTGCAAACATTAGAACATGCCTAGGTTTAGTTTGCTTGAGTAAAGAGATTTAAACCGGGAAAACTTGATTAACAACAAGGATTCGAGACTACAAACTCTCGTCTTAAAGAATAATGCCGTAACTGGATTACTCTACTTGATGTTAGGATTGCTAAGCTAAAAAGCACATCTTTTCGAGGTCGAAAGAATAGAAAAGGAAATTTGTTTATTTGGTCGAGAGACGTTTAGACGATACAAAAGACGCAATCACATCGTGACAAGCATATAGAAAGAACCCGGTTAAGCCTAGAATCGATTGTTACAACGCCATGGTAAACACACCCCTAGTTCGCATTCTCTCCTACTGATTAAAACCCATACGTTAATTGTTTAGCATTGTTAGCGATTTGTTCACACAAACCCCCCCTTTATTTACCGGAAACGATTGACGAATAGTCATATAATTCACTAAAGACTTAATCTTCACCATATTCTCTGTGGGATTCGACCCCAACCTTGTTGGGTTATATATTTGACAACGATCGCTTACGCTTCTTAAATAGAGGTGTAGTTTGAGCGTTATCAATTTTCTTATGAGCTTTCCTTATTTTCCTGCATACACGATATTGTCATACATTAAAATTCACATACTAACAATCTCCCCCTTTTTGATGGATGACAATAAAAATAAGAAATTGTAGTTAACTTCCTTTTCTGTGCTTTTGCTCCCCCTTAGCAGTTGACTTGATACATGGTCGACTGCTCTCCTTGAGGAGTTGGCTCCCCCACAGAAGTTAACTTTTCTTTCTCCCCCTTTGGCATCAATCAAAAAGGAATATAAAAGAAAGATATTCACACATAGCAGAAAAGATCATGATAATAAAACTACTAAGAAACTAAGAGGAGGTAGTCTATTACAGACCAAAACATAAGCAAAAAATATTGTTCAACAGTCACAAAATCATAGGTAAGAGATGTTATTTCCTCAGAAGATAGTAGATAGTGTTGATAGTGGCTTCCTTCAGTTTTCCAAAACTAGTTGTTAGGTTGTCAGCAACTTTGGCCCTACTTTCTTGTATCCTGTTGGCAACCTTGACAGCTTCCTGGATCACTTTGTCGAGTTTGATGCGGATTTTGGCCATATCACTACTAGTTTCTTTAGTGCATGCATGTACATTTTCCATCTGGAACTGAGTTGATAAGAGTATGTCCTTGAAGGACTCAAGTTTGTCATCCAAGGCCTGTAACTTGGCCAGAAGCTCAGAGAAATTGACGAAGGAGGCAGGAACAGTGTTTGAAGAGGCTGGAACATCAGGAGGAAGGGGGGAGGGAACAGGAACATCAAAATCATTTTTGAGGACCCAAGAGTCACCTGAACCAGTGTATCCCATGCAACCAAAGGCCTTAGAGGTATAGCATTGTTTAAAGAGTAGGTAAGGACATCAAAACGATTGATGTTGTTAGCTTCCAAGATATGGGAGATGAACATTCCATATGGGATACTGAAGGGATCTGCAGACACTTCAATCATATTATTGATAATCAGGGAGGAAAGCTTGAACTTGGTTTTGGAGACAAGGCAATATGTAAGCAGTGTGTCTTGAAGTGACAGAGTGGATAGAGATCCAGAGCGAGGGACCAGAGTAGTATTAACAATGTGGGCAATAATCCTTGTTTCAAAGGATAGATCTTTTGGACCTAAGTGAGAGGGAAGAGGATTTGAGGATTCAAGAGAAATAAACTTATTTGCCTGTTCTAGAGATACATCAAACTCAGGAGGCCAGACACTTTTCACAGGAATAGAAATGCCAGAGCATTTTATACGAAAGATGTGATCAAAGACAACACAATTAAGAAAGATATGTTTACCTCGAATGAGGGTTTTAATTTCACCAGCTTTGAGGAGCGAAGATTAGCATAGAAGAGATTAATGAGAGGTTCAGAAATAGAGCAAGGAGTCATGGTGAAGAAATTTTCACAACCTTGATATTAAAAGACGTCTTTCACATTGCATTGAGTAGAGGAGAGATACTCGAGATTCACATATCGACCATGAGAAAAGGGTTTATCTTTGAGAGATTTAAAGAGGGATTCATTTGAAGGACCCCAAAAATCAATTTTACCATCCAAACAACTTTCAAACTCGAGTTTGCACTTCTTCTTGGAATCATCATCATCAATATCTTCTCCAGAATGCTTGAAAAAGGGTTTTTAAAAGGATGAGTGAGAGGATAGAGAAACATCGGAGTCATCGGAATCGACTGGGACAGGAGAAGACATTTTTCCTTTACTTTTGTTCCTGGAGCTTTTTCGAGTGGGAGTAGGAGAATCTTTGGCAGATTTTTCCATGGTGAAGAAAAAGAGATTGTGAATAGAGAGAGAAGGAAAAAACAAGAGATTTTAAAGGGTAAAAGAGGGAGAAGTAAAAAGATGGGGTAAATGGGAAAGGACGCGACTGACACGAGGAGACGTGAATGGGAGAAATGAGGCACTGCAGTTAATAGGGGAGAGGAGACGGAACAAGAAAAATATTTAGTACACACTAAACAATAATGACAAATAAAATTAAGGAAAGAAAAGAAGTTAATTAAGGTAAAAACGGATTATGTACAATACCAAGAGAATGTTTTAGAAAATAGAATTTATATTCCAACAGGGGTTTTGTAAAGAAGTCTGCTAATTGAAAATCAGTTGCCACAAATTTAAGTTCAATGTCACCATTTAAGACATGATCACGAATAAAATGATGCTTAATATCAATATGTTTATCTCTAAAATGATGCACAAATTTTTTTGAAAGACATATAGCACTAGAGTTATCACAGAAAATTTTAACAGGTTTAAAAGATAAATCATAGTCACTCAATATTAACCATCTATAGAATTTGAGCACAACATTGTCCAATAGAAATGTATTTTGCCTCAGTAGTAGAGAGAGAGAGACAGATCCTTGCTTTTTGTTATTCCGGGAGATAAGAGATTTTCCTAGTAGTTGGCATGTGCCACTAGTGCTCTTTCAATCATCCTTGTCACCTGCATAATCAACGTCAGAAAACCCTTCAAGAGTAAATTCTTTACTTTTAGCATACTATAATCTATGATGAATTGTCCCAGTAAGATATCTAATAATATGTTTAACAACAGTCAAATGAGATTCTTTAGGAGCTGACTGAAATCGAGCACATTTGCAAACACTAAATATAATGTATGGTTGACTGGCAGTTAAGTACAGTAGAGAACCTATCATATCTCTGTATTTAGTTTCATCTACTGGTTTACTTCATCATCTTTGTCAAGAGAGCATGTGGGTCTCATGGGAGTTCCCATTGCTTTAGCATCACTCATGCCAAACTTTTGAATAAGTTCCTTTGTATACTTACTTTGACAGACAAAGATTTCTTCATTGGATTGGGTAATTTGTAGACCAAGGAAGAATATTAGTTCAACCATCATACTCATTGCAAATTCTCCTTGTATGAGCTTAGAGAATTCCTTGCACAACAAAGCGTTAGTACTTCCAAAAATAATGTCATCCACATAAATTTGAATAATCAAGTTTTCAGAGGCAGCTTTTTTGACAAAAAGAGTGGTATCAATTTTTCCTCTTGAAAATCCATGATCTATTAGAAAAGTGCTCAAATGGTCATACCAAGCTCGTGGAGCCTGTTTAAGACCATAGAGAGATTTTGATAGTTTGAAAACATGATAGGAAAACTTTGGATGTTCAAACCCAGGGGGTTGTTTTACAAAAACTTCTTCTTCTATAAAAACATTTAGAAAGACACTTTTAACATCCATTTGAAACAGTTTAAAACCTTTGAAAGAAGCATAAGCAAGCAGTATTCTAATTGATTCTAACCGAGCTACAGGAGCGAATATTTCATCGTAGTTGACTCCTTCTTATTGAGAGTAGCCTTGAGCCACCAGTCGATCTTTGTTTCTTACTACTTCTCCGGCTTTGTTTAGTTTATTCCTAAAGATCCATTTTGTGCCAATGACAGACACCTTTTCAGGCCTAGGAACAAGAGTCCAGACTTTGTTTTTCTCAAATTGATCCAGTTCTTCTTGCATTGCTTTGATCCAATGATCATATTCTATTGCTTCATTCACCTTTTTGGGCTCAAGTTGAGATATGAGATAAATATTTTATTTATCCTTAGTTGATGCCCATGTTCTCATTCCTTCCTTTGGATCTCCAATGATGATTTTTTTGGGTAATCTGGCTCACTCCTCCATTCATTTGGAATTACTTCAATTGTTTGCTCAGTTGACTCATCTGGAGTTCCAGTTGACTTGATAATGGCAGTTTGTTTAACTATTGGGGCCTTACTTATTTGGTTACCCTGTGTTTCTTCATCATCTACAAATCTACTTTTCTCGACCAAGTGATTAGTGTCGTCAAAGATAACATGAACAGATTCTTCAATATTTAAAGTACGTTTATTGAAGATTCTATAAGATTTACTAGAGTTTGAGTAACAAAGAAAAATGCCTTCATCACTTCATGGGTCAAACTTACCGATATTGTCTTTTCCATTGTTGTGCACAAAACAGTTGCATCCAAATGAATGAAAGTAACTGATGTTAGATCTTTTACCATTCCATAGTTCATATGGAGTCTTATTCAGTATAGGCCTTATGAGACATCTGTTAAGCACATGGCATGATGTGCTTACAGCTTCTGTCCAGAAGTGGTGTGGCTATGAGTGTTCAATAATCATTGTTCTTGCCATGTCTTGAAGAGTTTTATTCTTTCGTTCTACTACTCTATTTTGTTGAGGAGATCTTGGTGCTATAAAATAGTGGGAGTAGCCTTTCTCATTACAGAATTTTTGAACTGCATTATATTCAAATTCTCCTCCATGATTGCTTCTGATGGCAGTGATATAGTATCCTCTGTCTATTTGAACTCTTTCACAGAAAAACTCAAAATTCTTTAAAGTATCATCTTTATGAGCTAAGAAAATAACCGATGTGAATCGTGAATAATCATCAATAATAACAAATGCGTACCTTTTTTCACCAATGCTCGTAGTTCTAATTGGACCAAAGAAGTCCATGTGAAGAAGCTGTAAAGGTTTAGAGGTAGTGATGAGTTCTTTTTCTTTAAAAGAGTTTCTAGTTTGATTACCCATTTGACACGCATCACAAATGTGATCTTTTGTATAATCCAGCTTTGGTAGTCCAAGAACTAGTTCATGCTTATCAAGTTTCTCTATGAGACGCATACTAGCATGACCAAGTTTTTTGTGCCATACTCAGGGATCTTCTGATATGGATGCAAGAAAAATATGTTCTTTTGAAATTCTTACAGAGTCTAGTACATATACATTTTTGTCTCTTCTTCCTGGTAATAGCGCTTTTCCTGTGATGTCCTCAATTATGCAACCAGTTTTTTTGAATCGTACTTTAAGATTTGTATCGCATAGTTGACTGATGCTCAGAAGATTATTCTTCAAACCCTTCACAAGATAAACGTTAATGATATCACAAGAATCATTAAAAGAAATAGATCCAATATCGATGACCATTCCTTTTGAGTTATCCACAAAATGAATAGCTTCTCCATCATAGTCGGCTATTGATTTGAATAGGTGTTTATTTCCTGTCATGTGATTCGAACACGCACTGTCAAGATACCATTTTGCTTTTGACCCTTTCTTGTGGTGTTCCTATAAAACAAGGTGATTACTTATTCTTAGGTACCCAAGATGTCTGGGGTCCTCTGAGATTAGTGTCAGGAGTTTTATTGGGTCTCCATACCCAATTCTGAGGTTTTCAGTAACGAATTCTGCATCAAAAGGATTTATGCCCACTTTTACCACAATAATGACAGGCGTTCTGAATGAGTTCCTCAGTTACATTATCTAGGATTCCTTCGTTACTAAACTCAGTTGAAGAGGTAAATTGGTCAGTAGGACATTCATGATAAAAATTGTTGGATCCAGATTTGTAACTGGTTGATCCTTTTCTAGTTGACTTGGTTGAACGAGTTGATTGATTTGATTTTTGAGATCTCATGTCAATTGACTTGTTTGACCGAGTTGACTGGTTAGATTTAACAGAGCTTTGACTGGAAGAATTTTTTAAACTATTTATTTGTGCCTTGAGTTCCTGAATTTCCTCATCAAGGAGATCCCTCTCAATTTCACAAACTTCTAGTTTAATTTCCTAGTCTCTTTTTTCTTGTTAAATATTTCTGAAATCGTTATATACTCTATTGAGATCGGTAATAGCATGATCCAATAGGTTTTTTAAATTTGAGTAGTTAGTGCAGGTTTTAGTTCTTACCTCACTGGTTTCTCCGATGGCCATGCAGCATATGTTATCTGACTCTTCCTGCTCGTGTTCAGAGATATCTTCATCACCTCAACTGCTGAAGGCTTTATGATTTTGATTTCCTCTAGAATTCCTTTTACTTGGTTCAGGACATTCATTTGCAATATGTCCATATTTCCCACAGTTGTAGCATTTCCCTTTATTTCTACTTTGATCAGTGATGTACTTCCTTTTTGAGGAGTTTTGCTTACCTCTCCTGCTATTTCTCCATCATTTGCAGTTTTCAATTACTGACCTGGTGATTAAAGAAATTTCATTTTCTCCCATTTCTCCTTCTTCCTCATCTACATTGATATCCTCTGTAGCTTTGAATGCTACAGTTTTTTTCTTGTTATCTTCATGTCCTCGCTTATTCAGATGAGTTTTCTCAAAAACAATAAGATCTCCTCTTAATTCATCATAGGTGAGATCATTGAGATTCATGCTTTCAATAGCAACTACCTTGGCATGCCATTGGGTAGGGAGACTACTGAGAATCCTGGTTATTTGGTCACGCACAGGATAGGTTTTCCCAGATGCCTTGAATTTTCCAATGATCTTGCTGAATCTGGCGAACATGCTTTCAACTGATTCTCCTTTCTTCATTGAGAAAAGCTCATATTCATATACCAGAAGAATTATGATAGTTTGTTTGACCTTGTCAGTTCCTTCATAAGTTACTTCGAGTTTGTCCCATATTTCTTTGGCTGTCTCACAACATGAAATTTTTTCATATTCTTCTCCATTGATAGCATTGTAAAGAACATTTTTGGTTTTGGAGTTTGTCTGAATGATTTTCATCTGTTCACCAGTGTAGTTCTCCAGAGTTGGAATTACTTCAATTGATGTTCCACCATTTTTCACATTTTTGTCATCCGTTTTTGCTTTTGTGATAGGGATATCACCAAGCTTTATAACTCTTTATACTTTTACATCATAGGACTTGATGAATGTTTCCATTCTGATCTTCCAGTGTGCGAAATGCTTACCATTGAAATAAGGTGGCCTTGTTTGGGAGGTTTCTTCTTGCAAAAGGGCTCCAGCAGCAATTTGATGTGTCATGATCTTTTCTCACTTGCTGCTAAGCAAATATATGTGATACCAGGCTCTAATACCAATTGAAAGTGCAAGAGGGGGGTGATTTGCCTACTTTTTCTGTTTTTCAGTTGACTACCTGGTTTACTTAGCCGACTCGTGCAAGTAGTAAGAACTAAAGTAAACACAACTGAAAAGTAAAAGTTGACATAGGATGTTTTTATACTGGTTGGGATCCAGAACGGATCTTACTCCAGTCCCCTTTGGTTGCAAGGGATTCTCTACCAGATTTTTGATGTTTTGGTTTACAAGACTTGAATGTAATTCCTACGACTACACTCGATTCTTTTTCTCTCTTTTTGTTTTTGATACAGTAGCCTCACCAACAATATTTTTCTCTCCTCTCTTTTTTGAGTACACAATCGATCACAAAGAAATACAATGCTTGATAAAAGTAGAGCAAAGAATTTGAGAAGGTTTAGACTAAGTGTATGAGATCTTCCTTTCTTCGAATGACTTTATATAAGAGAGATGAGGAGCCGTTGGAGAAGGATTTGGAGAGAGCAACCCAAGAGATTTGATCCTTGGAAAAAAGATGTAAAATATCTATTTTCCAAGAATAAGGTTGAGTCGAAGTTTGACTCCACTAATTTGCTGATCTTCTTCCTTAATGGGATGGGTACAACATTGAATTATTCTCTTAAGACTTGGTCGAATATCTTCTTCCCATAGAGGGAACCTTAATTGATTTCTTGATATGTGATCCAAGATTAGAGCCGTTGCTAATTTTACTTCTTCAATTAAAATGACAGATTCTTTTCATAGGAGAGAGATCCTTGATTGATTTTCTTATGTGCTTTCCTTATTTATCTACATACACAATATTGTCATACATTAAAATTCACACACTAACAATAAATGGGAAACTTGATACCTTTTTCATCTTAAATAAGTACAACACTTATCGTGACTTCTGCTATGGCTAGGTACAAAATCAATTGCTCCTTATCTCAAGGTTTTCCTAACAATAACAAGCTCGAAAGGTGAGTTTTTGGATCCGGCAGGGCCTGCTTGCACTCTGTGTTCCAGCCAAATTGGTTGTTCTTCCTTAGGAGGGAAAAAAGTGATGATACTTTTCTAAAGATCTAAAAATAAATCAACTGAGAGCAGCCACTCTCCCGGTGAGCCTCTACATGGATTTGGCATCTTTAAGTATATCCAGTATCTCTTTGATCACCTTGATTTTGTCTAGATTTACTTCAATACCCCTGCTAGACAAAAGGAAACCCAAAAAATTACTTGACCCTACCCCAAAAATACATTTCACGGGATTTAACTTCATGTTGTGTGTCCTCAGGATGTCGAATGCTTTCTGGAGGTGAATTAAGTGGTCTTTTACCTCTCATGACTTGACTAACATTTCATCTATATTGACCTTCATGGTTTTTCCAATCTGCTTGTTGAACATTCAATTCATCAGTCATTGGTACGTTGCGCCTACATTCTTTAAATCGAAGGGTATCACATTGTGACAATATGTGTCGAAGTTAGTAACAAATAATATTTTCTCTTGGTCCTCTAGTTCCAACAGGATTTGGTCATACCCAGAGTACGCATCGAGAAAACTCATGACCTCATGCCCAGTTGTGGCATTGATTATTTGATCAATGTTCAGCATAGGGAAAGAATCCTTTGTCATGCTTATTTAGATCTTTGAAATTGATACACATCTGAAACTTATCTGGCTTCTTTGGCACTACTGCTACGTTAACCAGCCGTTTCAAACTTTACCTCCCGAATACACCCTATGTTCAGAGGACGTGTCACCTCTTCCCTGACAAACTTGGTTCTTCTCCTCCTAGAGGGGCGCCTCTTCTATATCAAGGGAGGAAAATTGAGGTCTATCCCCAACATATGCATGGATACCTCCAGAGGTATACCTTCCTTTCGAGGAATTACAAGAATAAAATGACCCATTCGAGTTCCTCTACTATCAATTTTGTTGAATCCCCCTCATTCGGGATGTAACAGGCTCTAGGTATCTCATACAATCCTTTTTTTATTCCCGCTGTTTGTAAAAACTCTTCCTTCAACTCGCATCGGATGGTGGACTTTAGTTTTTGCGAGTATTCCGCTACTGATTAGATGACACATATCTCACTAGTTGCATGTACGTCTCCCTTGATCTGCCTCACCCCAAACAGTGTAGAGAACTTTATCACTTGATGGTATGTTAATGATACAACCTTCATGGCATGAATCCAGAACCTTCCAAAGATGATGTTATAACCCATTTCTCCGTCAAGAATGTTAAATGAGTTGTCATATCTACTCCCATAGCATTGGTTAATAGCGTGATTTCCCCTGTCGTGACCTTGCTTACCATGTTGAAACCTATGAGCATCTTCGCCATTAGGATCATAGCTATTGTCGATTCCATTTGCTCGAGAACCCACTTGTGCATGAGGTTTGTTGAGCTCCCTGGATCTACTAGCACACGTTTTACATCACAGTTATCAATGTTTAAAGTAATTACCAAGGCTCTATTATGTGGGGCCTTTATTTGATTCAGATCCTTTCCAGCAAATGCCACGTTCACATTATCAATACCTCCTTCTTTGAGAGACATCTTTCTACCGCTAAGAGGCTTCTCGTCCCTTTCTGTGACCAAAACTCTAATTCGATTGACCTTCTCTCCCCCAATATCATACAACTTTCCCATCGAGCCTCGGTTCTGCTAACTAATAAATTCAACTTTAGCAGAAATAAGGTGAGAGAACTTTTGGGATTCAATCCTTCTACAAAGGCAGCATCTCTTTGTTCCTCCATGATAAGATCTCGATTAGGGACACTAATCGAAATCCAAATGTGAAAATTAAATATACAAAAGATATGCAGAATTAAAGTTAATCGATCAAGTTTATGGGCAACAAGGGACTTTATACCCTCACCTCCCAATTGAACTCAATCAACAAACAATAACCCAACTCAATCAAACAAGAAACACACAAATGAATCCACAAATGGATGACTCAATGATTAATCAAGGAAAAGAAGTTAACAAGCAATCAAAGGAATCCATCCCTAATCACTCAACTAAACTATTAGGAATCCACCCAATAGTACTATTAGAAATCCACCCAATAGATTTCTACAACTAGAGTAACTAGTTGGGAATCCACCCAATGACTACAAGCTAGAATAGCAACTACAAGTTTCAAAAGCAATATTCAATATTCATCAAAATCTGTCTAGCTAAGGGAAGGGAACCCCTATTTATAGCTATTACATAAAGGCCCAAAAATGACCTTGAAAGATAGCCCAACTTGTCCTAACGCACAGGATGTGCGAAGGGTCTGCGAAACGCACCATAAAGAGTGTGTGTCGCCCCTATGCTTTGCACCTCCCAAACAGAATCATCCCTGCAGCCTTGTGCGTTGGGTGTGTGAAACGCACCAGGAAAGGTGCCCAAGCACCCCTGGTCGCACCTTGAGGCATAAACTTTTTCAACCTCGTCTTTTCTCCATGCGATTATCCACAAGTCGTAGATCCTTGATCTACGTTCTTCAATGGTCTTCAAAGCCTCTTTCTTCATGAATATAGTTTGTAAGGCTTGGAGTTCTTTAGCTTGCTTCATTTGGAGCGTAATGAGGCTCTTCCAAGATCCCTTTTGTGCTCTAAGGGTGGGTGTGGCTCAGTTCCTCTTGTCTAGACCTTGAAGTATAGGTCTAGGATAAATGTTGCTGGCGATATCATATCATTTTCTGCTTCTTGAAAAGGATTCATCCTCGAATCCAAACCTTGCAGGAACATAGGTAGGACAAACAACCACAATTTCCTCATAGTATGAGGGTTAGCACATGGGTTAGCAAAAATAGTAGTATGCCAAAGAGGCATATTCTCAAGATACAACCAAGCATTCCCTATTCCAATGACAAAATAGTCAACATATGAAGTACAAAGAATTGGTTGTTCAACCCATCACGAAGATAGTACCAATCAAAGGAAGGTACCACTTGATCACACTCACAATGAAATAAACCAAAGGTATTCCTACCCCTTCTACATGCAAATTCAATACAAGCATAAATATCATCTAATGCAAAGAGGTAGTAGAGAAAGGTATCTAGCACTCTAGTCTCATTGAAAGTGTTTCCACATGCAAGAATGCTATTAAGCACATAAATTACATCAAGTAAAGCATAACAACAGGGAACACCTAAGGATAGAGTGATGACATTTGGGCATACATCACCTTCTCTAGTTACAAAATACATGCCCACATAAGATGCATATTCACCACAAACACGAATATCATCATATGCAAAAAGATAGTAACGAAAGGTAACAACATCAATAGTGTCAATCACGAAATCCTGATATGCAAGCTTACATTTAGGAACAAGGATCCTATAAAGCATATTCACACATGTTCAGACACATGATAAGTGTCACCCATTCTTTTCACACAACACCTCAAAGGGAGGGTATCTTCCAAGATCGGCATGCTTGTGAAGGGAATGAGGGGCCTACTAATAACACATTCATTCAAATACACATGGTCCTCCTAAGAAGTTGGGTACCCTTCAATCAAGAATTCAAGCATGATCTCAAGAGTCCAACCTATCACTTCAAGTTAACTACTAATAACGCTCAAATCATGCTCTCCAAGTAGGAGGCCACGGCGATCGTCAGAGCAAAATAAAATTTATAATTCCCAATGGATATCGGGGTCATACCCAAGGGACTTGGGGTAGCTATATCTCAATTGTAATGGATTAAGTTCAAGGTGAGAGTACTTGCTCAAAACAACAAGTAAAAGGATTGGGGGAATTGGGAATATTGTCACTACGATCGCAATTCAATTTAAAAGCAATAAAACTAAAATGGGTGTACCAAGTCGACTAGATGACTAGGGATGCATATCCGATGGGGCTTTGGTTATGGGATAGGGTGATTATCAATTCATACCTATTCTCGCTTAATGACATGAATAGCATTGGTCATGGGTAAGATTTGCTTATCTCTCGATCAACAATCTTATATTCAATGATCTCGGTTAGAGCATCATTGGTTTGATCAATAAACAACCAATCTAGCTTGGGAAAGTCATACCATCTCTAGCTTAGACTCTTAAATGGGATAATATGACGATAAGAGCTATTCCTAGCCTCAAATCATAGTGAAATCCCAAGTTCCCACTAGTGATTTCACATCCACAACTATGAAATCCTTTCTCAAGCAATCACATAGTCAAGTAGTGTAAATTAATGTTTGCAACCACCAATTTTGGGATTAAAACTTGGTGAAATTACTAGACCCATGTCGATTAAGCAATTATAAGTAAGAATAGATAACACCCACACCCATTTCTTAAGCACCCATCATAAATACACCCCTAGACAAGAGATTTTAGCCACTCATAGTAAGAGAGAAAGAGATACCAGGCTGGGTAATTCAAAATCCCTTCCATTAGAGCTGAATCTCAAGTTCTAGATTCAAATTTGAGTACACAAATGTTAACCAAGAGAATTAAATTGAAACCCTCTTCTCAATGGAGGTGAAGAACTTGGTCTCTAAGCTAAAAACTTTTCAAAATATTCAGAATGATAAAAGTTATTTACAATTGTGCCTGAAGAGGCCTTTTATAGTTTCCCAAAATGTCACTAAAAATTAGGACAAAAATTCCCTTCGTGAGTTATACAGCGCGATGTGCGGTTCGCACGTTGTGATGTGCGCATCGCACACTGCCTCCGGTTGAACCAGTGAC
Source organism: Jaltomata sinuosa (assembly GCA_003996215.1). NCBI lineage: Eukaryota > Viridiplantae > Streptophyta > Magnoliopsida > Solanales > Solanaceae > Jaltomata > Jaltomata sinuosa. The sequence continues at coordinate 136,354 of QJPP01002787.1, read as the reverse complement.
TTCAGCTAGAATTGGGAGCTCTGTGCGAAGGAGGTGCTGTTTGCACCTCAGGATGTGCACGTCGCACAGCGATCGCACCTCGTGACAGACTCTTCAGTGACTTTATGATCTTGTGCGGAGGAGGTGCGGTTCACACCTCGGCATGTGCGTGTCGCATGGCCACCGCATCTCCGGTCAGAATCTTCAGCCTTTCCGAACACTTCAGACTTCACTCCTTTTGAGCTCTTTTTGGGTCCATTTCCTTTTTTATCATCATCTATCAAAAGTACTTGCATAGACATCAATAAAGGCCATAAGAACCCCTAAATCTATTCAAAATATAGCAATAATTCATGCATATAGGCTCAATAAGTTGGTAGATTACCGACTTATCAAACCCCCAAACTTGAACTATTGCTTGTCCTCAAGCAAGATACTTACAAGATAAAGAATGAATTATGTTCTAGGCTCAATTAAGGCACAAAAGACTACTCTACACTAAAAATTAAGAAAAAAAATAAACAAAAGACTCAAAACACTATGCTTATCTCAATTTAGACCACCACAAACTCAAGGCAATTGGTCATTTCAAAACCAATTTCAAAAGGACATCATTTCTCATTCAAAATCAAGGAAATTTTTGCCATTTAAAACAAGACATTTAAGCTTCTCAAGTCATTGGCATGGACCATCAAAGTTTGCCTCGAGATTTTCCACACAACTTGTCTCATTCGTTCTCCTCAATTGAAATAGAGACTTTATGTTTCCATTCGAGTGAATGATGCCACTTACCACAAGAAAGAATCCCACTCACAATCATTCAATTCACAAAACACGGGATTATAGGAGAACCAAGAAGACTCTCACTCTCTCAAGGAAGTTGAAGTGCATATGTGTCGAACCATAGGCTTGCCCTTCATGTATATCACCACTAATGTAGGGTAGCCAAGCTCGGAATCACCAAGGACTTGTGGGTTACTATGTTGGTTAGGGAAGGTGAGGATATCATTTGGATCAAGTGACTACACCTCCGTAATGCTCTTTGTTCTCATTTTGAACATCGCGCACATTTTCAATTTCAACTTCACCTTATTCCTCCCTCACACAACCCAAGATTTCTCGTTATAACTCATGATCATTCAAACTCCTTATACCACCTTCACTTGGTAGCACCTATTTTTGCTTTTTAATTTGCTCATTGGATTGATCTTTTGGAGCAATTTTCAATTCAAAATTAAGGTGCTACATTGCACTTGAAGTGCACTTCTTTTTTCTCCACTTTTGATCACATGCACCCCCAAACTTAGGCATTTGCCTATGTTGTATTTCGTTCCCCCTAAAACTTAGACTTTTAGCCTACATTCATTTTCAAGCAATTAGGGAGGATGGGTGCCAAAATAGAGGTTCCAAAAAGGTAAAGGTATTACAAGGTGCCAAAGAATGGTCATAAGATCAAAAGGGGTTCACTAGGATTTGATGTCGTGGGAGGTCATTTGGGTGAAATGGCTGTCAAAAAGGGCCTAAGGTCATCTTCCAAGCCCGGCCACACCTAGAATTTTGCCTGGAATCACATTCGAGGAAAGTTCTAGATGACATTTATGCACAAGAATCAAGGTAAAGCCTCACCACACAAGGCATCATGCCACAAGACTTCTTTCATTCATCTCACAATCAATTAGGGCAAATGATTTTTGAAAAGCTATTCCAAGTTTATTACACACTCGTTTGTGAGTCAATCAAGCCAAAGCAAGAGTGTGTAAATCATGACAGGAGAATGCTTTTCCTCAAAAATTCATTTTCCTTCTTCCTTTTATTTTCAAAACAATTTGTCACAAGAAATTTTTCGGTGGGCCCCTTTCAAGACAAGCAACTATGGACTCGATTCTAAACTAAAACTTGACATTTTCCTTTAAGAAAGTCACCTCTCAATCTATCATAGGGAAATACCAACCCGGTTTGACACAAAAACAAAAGAGAAGAAAAAGAAAATAATCAAAACTCTTGCTCCTTGGGAAAGAACCGTGGTATTAAGAAAACCCTCAGAGTTTATTTCTAAACTACTATTAACAAGGCGATATCCAAATTTTGTGCTCATTATTTATTTCAAAACAAGCCTCGGTGTAGGCCTTTAGCGCATTTTCAAAGCACGGGTAGCAAGACAATGGAGCATGTAAGAGCCAGCAACACAATAAAAATCAAGCCCGGCAAGTGCGCAAATAAGCTCAAGGTAAAACAAAACATAAAGTAAACATAATCTAAAGGCCCGGCAAGGGCAATGTCAATATAAAAAGCATCACAATATTAATAGTTACAACCTCCCCCAAACTTTAAAGTAAGCATAGCCCCGATGCATAAAAACAAAAGTGAATGAGTGCCAAAAACTCCCTGAATAGGCTAATAATGATGATAGTGCCTACTTGAGTAGAACCAATGTTGTGGTCTAGGAGGTTGAGATGTCGGTGGTGCGGGTGGTGCCGGTGGAGGTGTACAGGCATGTGCAGGATCAATCTGAAAATTGGCCAATGGTGGTATCATAGGATCCATCGGCAGCTTAAGGGGGCCAAATTGGTCATCCATGTACCATCTATCCTCCACGGTCATCAACTCATGATAGGATGGTCCCCTTCCCCAGCGAGGCCTAGGTGGAGTCCTCCAGCCTGGAACATATGAGTCGGGAGGATCTGGGTATTGCTGGGCTGATGATGGATCATGCACTGCTTAGATTTCGGATGTACATTCATTGTCAGAAGGGGTCCACTCCGCGCACCAATCATCAGGAAGACTAGCAGCCCTTATGGGTGGTGAGGAGTTTGGGGCTGGCATATTAAGATCCCAATTTGATTCAATATGTGGGACCACTTGCTTGAGTTCGTCGACCACCACTTCCATAGTGTCTATTCTAGCACAAAGATTTTTCACTCTTGATACTATCGGTTTTAAAGCCGACTTGATGGCATTTTGAAGCATGGTTGGAATTTCTTTGGCTAACTTTTGTAGCATTTCCTCATTCTTGTTAGTAAGTTGAAGTAGTTGTGGCAAGTTACCTGAGGAGGAGGTGGTAGCTTGAGATGCCCCATGAACTGTGCTCGGAGTGCCTTGAGACATGGGTGTGGTAGGGTGCGAAGGTTGATCGAGATGCCTTCTTTTGACATGAGGAGCATCTTTATCCCTTTTTGTGTCCGAGCAAACTGTCCTTTTGGCTTGGCTGGCCTTGTCAAATCCTTGAAACAAAGGACACCCAGTTTGGACACATAAAAGGGTTATAAGCACAGGGAAAGCCATAGATGTGGAGTCATGTTACGCTTTTCTCTTGAGATGCTCGGCGATGATCTCACCTTCATTCAGACGGATTCCTCTCATGATGCATGCAAGGAGAATGGCAATTTCTATGGTTACTTTAGTGGTGTGGCTAGTCGGGATGAGTCTGGTGCTCACAAAGTTAAGACACACACGTGCTTCAAATTTAAGATCTGAGAGATGGATTTGTCCCTTTGAGGTGGCCCAAAATGGGTTTCCTTCAGCAATTACACTAGAAACCCACTCATATGCCTCATTCTTTTTGGCCACATGTTCAAAGTACTTTGATTTAGAGATTGGTTCATCGTCCCAAATGGCAGAGTGAATGTCTTCAAGGGTAATGTTCACCTCTTTACCTCGTACCAATACTAACTTGAGGCATGGAAACTTGCTTAGCGGGCCTTTGTGATTTAGCTTATCGAGGCGGGCTCGGTAGGAGGCATATAATTCCTGCACCAACTCAGGAAAGTAGACGCCTGGTGTACTGGTAAAGTGTTCCCAAGCTCTTATGCAAAATTGCTTTGGCATATTCGGGAATTCCTCTTGGAATTCTTCTACATTGAATCCTTTTTCCCCCAAGAATGGGCGATTTCGAAAATTAAGATAGTAGGCTTCCATTCCCCTGAGCCCAAAGCGGACTCCTGACTCAATGCTCTCAGCCTCTTGCATAGGAACACCTACATTTGGGGTGTGCTTCAAAGCACGACTCTTTTGATGGTGCCTGTTGGAAGATATAATCATGTAGATGGGCGTTAGCATAATACACTATGACTATTAACACAACTAAAAGAAGTTAGGAAGTCAGGGAAGTGGAAAACAAATGAGGTAAATAGGGCTCGTGTGAAACACATGCGGACCGCACCTTAGGATGTGTGCGTCGCACGTGCTATCGCACGAGCTAACAGATTCCTTCAGATGGTCTCCATTTATGGTGCAAAGCTGGTGCGATTCACACCATCAATTGTGTGTGTCGCACCAAACTCCACCCATCAAAACAGTGAGTAATTCTCCATTTCCAATAAGATTTGGCACCATATGAAACCCGCACATCAAGATCTATGCATCGCATGCGAAATGCACAAAAGTCTACTCAGAGTTTTTGGTTCCTTGTGTTCTTGTGATTTCTGCATGTGATCCGTAGAGTAAGATGTGCTTATGCACTGACCACCATTCAATCAAACCAATCAATAATAAACCAAGGGAAGCAAGGGATCTCACGACCATAACTTCTGGGTACTCAAACTTCCCCAGATTATCATTTAAATTATAACAAGCAAGAATGGGACTCAACAACTTCCCTTAAGATGGACGTTACCCCATCTATCATTGGGAACATCAAGCCCTCCTATTGTGTACAAAATCTCAACAATTTTAGCAACCATTAACTCCATCCTTGCACAAGATCATATACCCCAAATATAATGCTAACAGTAGTCATGGGTATATAGTCAGCAAAATTTAGCCTCAAGAGTCAACTTTTAATCAAAATCTCATGACGAACGACGATTTGCCCTTAAGAATGACGTCACCCAATCTATCATTGGGCCAATTCATTCGTTCATCAAGTGGGTTACTCAGACTTCACCCTAACACATATTTCAAGGCCAAAAATCACTACCAATCAACATGCATCACTACAATTTGAGTTCTACTAAGTTGGAAACAAGCAAAATCATCAATGTAACTCAAAATTGTGGACCCAAAATTTTTGGATCTCTCCCAAAACCAACATGGTAATTTTATTGAGCATGCTTCACAATATGAGTTTTCAACCTTTATAAAAACAAGTACTTAACGTCGAGAAACTTACCACAAGTGAAGATTACAAATAGAGAAAGTGAAAGTTGAGGCTTTTTGTTCTTCAACAATGGTGACCCATGAAACCCAACCAGAGAGTAACGGCGACGATGGTGGTGAAGTGATAAAAATGGTTGGGTGAAAGAAGAAGAAGATTTTTGGGGAAATTTGAGGGAATTTGGAGAAGAATTTGGGGGAGAATTTTGTGAGTTTGAAAGAAAAAAATAATGGTGGAAGTAGGAGAAGAAAAGTGGTTTGAAAAGAAAAAGAAGAAGAAAAGTTGGCTGGGTCATCTCCGGGTCGGGTCAGACAATGGGTTAAGTCAATTAAAGTTCAAACTTACTGTTGGTGCGGTGCGACATGCGATTTGCACCAAATAATGTGCGGACTGCATGTCATCTCGCACATGACCTTTTTCTCCCCTGGGTTTGCCCAGGCATCTATTTCATCATGCGATGAAGGTGCGATGCGCACCTAGGTTCGTGCGGTCATATGGCCTAGCGCACATCGCCTCCAAATGGTCAAATTCCTCCAGGCAGTCTATTTTGGCATGCGGTGCACTGTGCAACACGCATAATTGCTTGTGCAGTTCGCACAGTCTGCCGCATAACTCCTTTTTGCCCTGTTTTCCTTTGTTCAATTTTTCACTTCATGAACTCCCTGCAAATCACTAAAAATAACAACGGGTGAAGAAATTTAAAGAAATACTTGGGTTGCCTCCCAAGAAGCGCTTGATTTTACATTGCGACTCGACGATAGTACCTCAATTCTCAACCTTTGTCGGAAGGCATGCCAATCTGGTTGGCGTGGCCCCATCCCCAGAGGTGAAACTGCTCCATCAATATCTTAAACATTTCATTAAGTTTCTCATTTGGCAATGAATCAATTGCGGGCATCTTGCCTACTTCACACTCTCCAAGAGCATCATCCCACTCCCTCTCCGATTCTATCACCAATATTACTCTCAAATCATCCGGAGGTCTCATGGGTTGGCAAATGTTGAACGTCACTACCTCATCCCCCACTAAGAATTTGAGTTCACCGAATTCTACATCAACAAGGGCCCTCCTTGTAGCCAATAGTGGTCATCCCAGAATAATGGGCACCTCCACATCTAGCTCACAGTCCAAGATGACAAAGTCCGCTGGAAAAATTAATTTTTTCACCTTACCAATACATCAAACAAGATTCTTACAGGGCGTTTAATGGACCTATTAGCCATGAGTAGCCGCATAGAAGTAGGTTTGGGGATACCAATCCTAGCTTCTTGAAAATCACAAGGGGCATCAAGTTGATGCTTGCCCCCAAGTTGCACAAGGCCTTTCGGAATACAAATAATCCAATTGTACATGGTATGGTGAATGCACCCGGGTCTTCTCTCTTCATAGCCACATTGCTAGTCATTACTTCACTACAACTATGTGACATCCCAATCGTGCCCACATCCACCACCTTCTTCTTTTTAAGTAATTCCTTTATAAATTTGGAGTATCTTGGCATCTGCATTAGAGCTTCGACCAAAGGGATGTTTATGGACAACTTACTGAACATGTCAACAAACTTGCTAAATTTCTGTTCTTCCTTCTTCTTATTTAGCCGATGAGGAACGGAGGAGGTACTTTGGTAGTTGTGGTAAGTATGCTTTGCACAAGAGGGGGGTCTACCTTGTCATCGATGGTTACTTGGGGAGAGGGCTTTACCTCCTCTTTATCTTTGTCACTTCTAGTATTTTTTGAGGCACTTGATGCACTAAAGTCTTCCCTCACCTCCGGAGTTTTGACCACATTCTCATGCATCACCTCTTCATCTTTGTCTCTTACATTAACAGTAGGCTCCTTTGGTTTTTTCACCGGTTCTACAATGGGTCCTCTTATCTCACTGGTTGTTTGTCCACTCCTAGTAACAATGGACATGACATGCACGTCACCTTTAGAGTTGGTAGTGGCACTACTAAGAAGCGATATTTTCATCTCCGGACTCATTTGAATGGAAAGGTGATCCATTTGGGCTTCAAGTTGCTTGATGGAGGTTGAATGAGAACTCATAGTTCTATGAAGTGTTGAGACTTTGATTTTAAGCTCATGTACCCCGATGTGCGTTGTGTCCACTTTTTTTAGCACCAAGGACAACATGTCCTCTAACTTGGAATGTTCGGGGTTACCTGTGGTCGGTTGATAGAAGGGATTTGCTTTGTTTGAGGGTACATAAGGACTTCGATAGCTGTGTTGTTAAGCATACCTGTCCCAGTCATTTCTTATCCAACTTTGATTCTCTTCCCTCAGGCAATAGTACCCGGGATGAGAACCCACCGATACAAAACATAGCTTAACATCAAAAATAGCCATGAGCTCTTCATCATTAGCTTTTATCTCCAACGCATTCACGGTATTCACTCCTTTTTCACCAATTACATGATTTGCCAAGAGATTGATTTGGTTTATCATTTTGGCCATTGTTTTGTCCTGGATTTCCCCTCTTTTTCTGATCTCATTTTCCAAGATGGATGGGGCTAATTCTGATATTGGCAAGTCCTCCTCGCGGGTATCCCAAGCTTGGTTGGTTTTTGTCATCTGTTCTAAGAAGGCTGAGGCAACGGGAAATCTCATATCCATGAAGGTGCCACCTCCCAAGTTATCATCCATTGTCTCATTCAAGGAGTTCAACAATCGATAGAAACTTTGAAGCAATACATTGCACGATAGCTCATGATTTGGACACAAAACAAGCTTCTTCTTGAAGCGCAACCAAGCCTCATGTAATAGTTCATCTGGTAATTTGCCTGAAGTTGGTAATCTCGTCTCTTAATTGCATCATGCGAGATGGAGGAAAGAATCTTGAAGTGAACACTTTGACTAACTCAGCCCAAGATGTTATAGATCCATCCGGCAATTCTTCCAACCATATTGTGGCTTCTCCCATCAAGGAAAAAGGAAAAAGGCGCAACTGAATGGACTCCTGAGAGATGTTTTGAATGATGTATGGTTGGCAAATCTCCCTGAAGTTCCGAATATGCCGGTTGGCGTTTTTATGTGCTACTCCACCAAATAGACCCTTCATTTGGATTAAGTGGAGCATGGTTCTAGTCATATAAAAGACAGCATTTTCCACTGTGGGGGGTAGGCGGATTTCACCTACACCCCTTTACATCATAGGCTCAGCTTCGTTAGCTTCCATGAAGTCGTTAACGCTTTCTTTTTCATCGGCTTCATTCATAGGCTAGCCTGCTTAATCACAACACAAACAACAAACAAAATTAAAATAAACAATCACTCTCAAAGTGACTTCAAAACAACAATCAAAAATAGCTATAAACTCAAGTCCCCGGCAACAACGCCATTTTTGATAATGCTCAAATTGTGCTCTCCAAGTAGAAGGCCACGGCAATCGTCAGAGCAAAATAAAATTTATAATTCCCAATGGATGTTGGGGTCGTACCCAAGGGACTTGGGGTAGCTATATCTCAATTGTAATGGATTGAGTTCAAGGTGAGAGTAATTGCTCAAAACAACAAGTAAAAGGATTGGGGGAATTGGTAATGTTGTCACTACGATCGCAATTCAATTTAAAAGCAATAAAACTAAAATGGGTGTACCAAGTCGACTAGATGACTAGGGATGCATATCCGATGGGGCTTTGGTTATGGGATAGGGTGATTATCAATTCATACCTATTCTCGCTTAATGACATGAATAGCATTGGTCATGGGTAAGATTTGCTTATCTCTCGATCAACAATCTTATATCCGATGATCTCGGTTAGAGCATCACGGTTTGATCAATAAACAACAAATCTAGCTTGGGAAAGTCATACCATCTCTAGCTTAGACTCTTAAATGGGAGAATCCAATGATAAGTGTTATTCCTAGCCTCAAATCTGAGTGAAATCCCAAGTTCACACTAGTGATTTCACACCCACAATTATGAAATCCTTTCTCAAGCAATCACATAGTCAAGTAGTGTAAATTAATGTTTACAACCACCATTTTTAGGATTAAAACTTGGTGAAATTACTAGACCCGTGTCAATTAAGCAATTATAAGCAAGAATAGATGACACCCACACCCATCTCTTAAGAACCCATCATTAATACACCCCTAGATAAGAAATTTTAGCCACTCATAGCAAGAGAGAAAGAGATACCAGCTGGGTAATTCAAAATCCCTTCCATTAGAGCTGAATCTCAAGTTTTAGATTCAAATTTGAGTACACAAGTGTTAATCAAGAGAATTAAATTGAAACCCTCTTCTCAATGGAGGTGAAGAACTTGGTCTCTAAGCTAAAAACTCTTCAAAATATTTAGAATGATAAAATTTATTTACAATTGTGCCTGAAGAGGCCTTTTATAGTTTCCTAAAACGTCACTAAAAATTAAGACAAAAATGCCCTTCGAGAGGTGTGCGGCGTGATGTGCAGTTCACACATTGCGATGTGCGTGTCGCACACTGCCTCTGGTTGAACTAGTGACTTCAGCTAGAATTGGGAGCTCCGTGTGAAGGGGGTACGGTTCATACCTCAGGATGTGCACATCGCACAATGACTGAACCTTGTGATAGACTCTTCAGTGACTTTATGATTTTATGCGGAGGAGGTACGGTTCGCACCTTGCGCCACCGTATCTCCGTTCAGAATCTTCAGCCTTTTCGAACACTTCACACTTCACTTCTTTTGAGCTCTTTTTGGGTCCATTATCATCATCTATCAAAAGTACCTGCATAGACATCAATAAAGGCCATAAGAACCTCTAAATTTATTCATAGCAATAATTCATGGATATAGGCTTAATAAGTTGGTAGATTACCGACTTATCAACTACCCACGTAAAGGTAACAAGAAGTTGGCATCATGATCTCGATACTAAATATACCATATGGACTCTTCAACACACAACATATAGAGTTGGCATCCCACACTCTGGTGCCATGAAGGTTAAGCACATTGGCATCAAACAAAGATGTAAGATGCAAGACATTAACATGTTCATGATAGGACATATAAGCACCTACACTCAAGAGTCTACCTACCACAACATAAATGTCATCATGTCTCCAAGGGTCACTTGGAATCAAAGGGGGTGGGTACATACCTTGGGTTGGAGAGGCCACCTTGATATGCTCATGTTCCAACCTTGGCTTGCAAGGTATTCCCATCTCAAGAATCATCTTGGACCAATAGGATTGGTCCTCTCTTTCCTCTCTCAAGTTGGAATCCTTAGAGTTGGATCCCATGATACTTTTTATTTCATCTTTGTGAGGTAAACTTTGAGGAACCTCATTGGAAAGTAATCCTTTAGGAACCTGCAAAAGAGAAGAATTGGTACTAGGAAAAATTCTAGTACCTTAGTTAATGTGCATTACAACCTCCATGGTGACGAGTCGCACTAAAAAGTGTTCCTCATCCATGTCTTTCAAGCATTTACTTGGCTCCATATTCACAACCAAGTCATCTTCCTCATTAGCCAAGTCTACCTTCTCATGCACAAGCAATAATTCTTTCTCATTCTTTTCAATTTCTTCCCTTCGAATCACTTCTCGAAGTTCTTTTATGATCTTGTAATCCCCACTCATTTGATATGGTGTAAATGGTGCAAGTGTAAGTTTTTGTCCTCCAAATATAAATGAGTACTTATTAGACCTTCCATAATGTTGCACATCCCTATCAAATTGCCATGGTCTACCAAGCAACATATGACATGCTAGAAGGGGCACAATATCACATAGAATCTCATCTTGATACTTGCCAATGCCAAACTTTATGGTTGCTTGCTTGGTCACCTTTAACTCACTATTGTCATTGAGCCATTGTAACTTTTAGGGGTAAAGATGCTTCTCACTAGGAAGTTGCATTCATTCAACCAAGGTTGCACTCAAACATTTGTACAACTCCCACTATCAATGATAAGAGCACATACCTTATCCATGATCTTGGAACGAGCATGGAACAAGTTCTTTATTTGATCAAGCTCCTCTTTATCAAGCACTCCAATGATTTATTTCACGACACTTGATAAGTTCTCATTCACTTTCAAAGTCTCACCATCAACATCCAAGGCTTCATAATCTTGCCTAACCATAGGCTTATCATCTTCACAACCTAGAAGTTACCCTCTTCTCAAGAGATGAGCAAAATTTACATTCTCCTCTAACTTCTCTTCATCACAAACCAAGGGTTCTTCTTCATTAAGCTCATTGTTCTTTCTCTTATCCTCACACTCCTCCTCATTATCCGTACAATACCCACCAAACAAAGTCACAATGGGTCTTCTATTAGGACATTCACTTGCAATGTGTCCTCTACCTTGACATCTAAAACATTGAATAGTAGAAGAACAAGGAATGTTAGGTTTAATAAGATTACCTCCTTTAGCTTTGTCGTCCCCTTTCATCTTGTAGTCGGCTTTAGCTTGAGTAGCTTGACCACTACCTTTGGAGTGCTCTTGGGGAGATGATGACTTCCACTTGTCTTCATTCTTGCTCCATGATGAAGTTGAGGTAAACTTGGACTTGTATGCTTTATCTTCCTTCAAGTCCTTTTCAATTATAGAGTCATCATAAAAAGCCTCCTCTAAACTTGCATAGTGTTGAAGTCTCATGGGTTTTGAGATGTCTTGTCTCAAGTTGGCGACAAACCGAATCACCGTGATTAGTATAGGCTCGTCAACTTTAGACCTTATTCTAAACTCTTGAACTCATCATAGTATTTTTCAACACTTTTGGCATCTTGTCATAACATGTACACCCTTTTGATAACTTCTTGATGATAAGTATATGTAACATACCTCGCTTCCATTAAAGCTAGCAACTCTTGCCACGTAGGTAAATCATAAACGAGATCTCAAGATCGTTCTCTCACTTTGGACTCCCACCATGTCGATGCATACCCTTCAAATTGAGTGATGGCATATTTGGCTTTTAAGGCATCCGAAATGTTATTGGTGAGGAAGATCCTTTCACTTTGTAACCTCCACTCAAGGAATTCTTTCGGATCACTACTACCTTTGAATGTTGGAAGAGTAACCTTGATGGTGTGCAATCCTCTATCATGGTCACCATGATCTTCTTGACGATAACCATACCTCTTGTCATAGTGACCACCATATCTATCACCACGATTACCATAATGATCACTGTTGCTACCATCAAACCATTCACCTCTATCTCCATTACCTTGCTATCTTGCACCTTGATTCTGACCATAACCTCTGAGTTGCACTCGATCTCTCGGTGCACCATAACCTTGTCTTCAACCATGTTGAGGTCCATCATAGTGTCTAGTAGCATTTGCTTCCTCAAACTCTTTGTAGAGTGGATTGTGGTGGCTATCATGGTAAGACTATTGGTTTTGGTTATGTGGTACATGCAAGTTAGCATGTGATGCATTTCTAAGTGGAGTTCGGTTTTGGTTTGCTACAAAAGGACATTCCTCTTGTAGCGGGTAATTTGGATGAGTGGAACTTTGTGTAACATTATTCGGAAAGCTAGACATTGGGTAGGAGGGTTGTTGGATTTGTGGAGTGGAGTTTGGATTGTTTTGGGGGTTGTATAACTCATGTGCATGCCCCGGGGTAATAATCATTGAGGAACTCGTGTTCCTCTTTGCTCCCGACCCATGAGTGGTATGAGGTGAGTCCACCTGATTAGGACTCTCAAAATTCACCATCCTATTCTCCATACGGTCCGTCCTTCCATTCATATTAGCCATGCTCCCATTTAAATGTGCTAAGCTCCCATTCATATCCGCTATTTGCTTTGTGATTGAGGCAAAGGCCGTCTCAACATTAAAGGAACTCTCTTTCATGAGCACAATCAAGTGCCCTTGATATTGTACCTGTAAAATTTAACACACGAGGTTAGTAGTAAAGGTCCTTACCCTCTCGTATGTGAACACTTACTTACCTTCTATGCGTCTTCCAAGGATTGATAGTGAACTCCCTTTGCTCAACCAAGTCACAAGTCACCTATCCTTTGTGGAGGAATGAATTCTTGTTACCTGAAAGAAGGACGACTCAGAATCAAACGGACGGAGCCAAGAAGGTTTGCAACGAATGATCAAACTATAAAAGCTCACAAGAAATTGGTACGAAATGAAACGGACACAAAAGGATCAAATCACAACTAAGAAGATTAAATGCTTGTTGTTAACTAGTCTTAGGATTTCTAGATGATAGAAGAATCAAAGAAATAAAACTAATAAGATTAAACCTAGGATTTGATGGAGGAAATCGGTTCTCCAACTTTTAGCTCGTGCCCGGTTGATGCGATTCGCACATGGGAGAGTGCCCTTCGCACCTTGCTTCGCACCCCAAAATAGAATGTTGATCTTCCTGGGGCGAAGTGTTGGTGCGTTTTGAACCAAGCAGAACGCTGTAGCTTCCGCCTTGTACTCATTTTTTTAGTTTTTTTGTACTTTTCTTCTTAGTACTTGCCCTTTTTAGTAAATTCTCTTTTGTACAAACACAAGTACTCTTTTTTTTTTCTTTCTTCTTTAGATCGAAACACATTTTTCAACCTTCTTCTTCTTCAAGACACTTTGAACACCAAGAACATGAAGAACAACCCAAAATATGAATTTTAAGATTTTTTGAACTCAGATTTTCTTGATATTTGAACTCCCCTTGGCTAGGAGAACAAAGCCCAATATGTTTTAACACCAATTAAAACTCAATCAAACCCAGATTTGAAATCCTTCTTCTTTAAGGTATGAAGAACACCATGAACATGAAGAACATTTAAATTTTGAACCTAATGGATTTCAACTTCGATTCGCACCAAATTTGAGATTTAAACTCCTTATGATAGGGAGAACAAACCCCAATACTTTTGAGCCTCCAATTTCACCCAGATCTTAAACCCACTTGTTTGACTTTTAAGCTTTTCTTCACTCAATAATGGTGAAAACTTCAAATCTTCTCCAAATAAGCTCAAATTTCAGATCTAGACTTAATCAATACTAGAGAATACGATTCCGGTATTAGAAACTCAAACAAAACACAAAATCAAAATATTTTTTTGGAAATTTTCTCAAAAACGTTTTTCCTTCAATTTTTTTTTTGAAATTTTTATATTTATGAACCTAGAATTAAGAATTGTGGAAACAACTCTTTAGCCTAAGCTCTGATATCAAATGGTAAGATCTAATCCAAAAGTGGAAATTAAATAAATAAAAAATATGCGGAATTAAAGCTAATCGATCAAGTTTATGGGCAACAAGGGACTTTATATCCTCACCTCCCAATTGAACTCAATCAACAAACAATAACTCAACTCAATCAAATAAGAGACACACAAATGAATCCATAAATGGATGACTCTATGATTAATCAAGCAAAAGAAGTTAACAAGCAATCAAAGGAATCCACCCCTAATCACTCAACTAAACTATTAGGAATCCACCCAATAGTACTATTAGAAATCCACCCAATAGATTTCTACAACTAGAGTAACTAATTGGGAATCACCCAATAACTACAAGCTAGAATAGCAACAACAAGCTTTCAAAAGCAACATTCAATATTCATCAAAATCTGCCTAGCTAAAGGAAGGGAACCCCTATTTATAGCTATTACATAAAGGCCCAAAAATGACCTTGAAAGATAGCCCAACTTGGCCTAATGCACAGGATGTGCGAAAGGTGTGCGAAATGCACCATAAGGAGTGCGTGTCGCCCCTCTGCTTTGCACCTCCCAAACAGAATCATCCCTGCATCCTTGTGCGTTGGGTGTGTGAAACGCACCAGGAAAAGTGCCCAACGCACCCCTGGTCGCACCTTGAGGCATAAGCTCTATCAACCTCGTCTTTGCTCCATGCGATTATCCACAAGTCGTAGATCCTTGATCTACGTTCTTCAATGGTCCCTAAAGCCTCTTTATTCATGAATATAGTTTGTAAGGCTTAGAGTTCTTTGTCTTGCTTCATTTGGAGCGTAATGAGGCTCTTCCAAGCTCCCTTTTGTGCTCCAAGGGTGGGTGTGGCATGGTTCCTCTTGTCTAGACCTTGAAGTATAGGTCTAGCATGAATGTCGTTGGGCGATATCATATCACTCCGAGATCTCTAGTGCTCGATGACTAGATTTTCAAAGCCTGGCAACGTAGTCCTTTAATGTTTTCGAATCTTTCTGCCTTACGTTGAACACGCTAATCATAGCCAAGTGCCCCAAACCTCCACTATGCCTCTGTTTCTCGCAATCCAATACTCCCGCCAAGGGTCTTCAGAGGTTGCTATTCATCCTTCCGGCACCTCGACCCTTGTCAGGTCCATATCTACATCCGCGAGGGAAAATAAGGCGTTCTTGGCTTCAGCCATGTCCATGTTTCCTGCAAAACAAAACACAACCAAGCTAGCAAAGCAAAACAAAGTTATACCTACACATCTACTTTGGCTCCATGGTGGGTGCCAAACTGTTTACTTTAAATTCGGTACAATTGAATTCGTAGGTGAGTCAAGAGCACGCGTTACGATTTAACATCATTTTAGATTTGATTTACTAGTTGCCTGATTGCTAAATGATAATGAAAACACACAATCAATCATATAAATAAGATAAATAAAGTAAAGAAGACAAATCTTAATATGCTCGAGATGGATATGCACATTTCCAAGAACGACTTCCAACTGTCCAAGTTATTGTTAAATCAAGACACAATGTAAGCAAGAAAAATGCTTGGAGACCAAGAAAACTAATGTATTCAAATTTCAATGAGAGAATTGGGTTCCAGATTCCCTTGCAAATAAAAGGGAGACCACTATTTATAGGTTACAACACTAGGAATTAGCCTATTAAAGCGCGTCACTAGAGCCCTATAGTACCTAAACCTATGTCCTTGTGCTACGAGTTCTATCTGTTGAGGATTGTGCCAGCTAATATTCCTGCACTGTTCAGCTCCGTGAGAGCTCGTTGGTGCACCTGAGTAGTCTGACAAATTTATTTCTTATTTATCCCTTGCGCCCCGTCATTGCGGGTGGCAGACCACCGACTCCTATTCTATACGAGAAGGCATTCCTTGTCGTAGTTATCTCGGAAGTGCCTCTCGAGACCTTGCACCCTTTGAAGGGACGAAAATATATGTGGGTTATCCTATTGATACCATGTGTCACCGGACCAATTTTACCCCATACAACTAAGGGAACAATGAGCTAGCTGTAAGAAGTCATTTTTGAAGAAATAAATTAGAAATTGTTATTAAAACGGATTTTGAAATTACTGTTAAAATTTATTATTTCTAGTTTCTACGTAAATGTAAATAAAGAAATGAAGGCAAAAGAAAATGGTACATAAAAGAGGAGAGAAAGTTAACGGTAAGACAAAAAGGGCAAAACGCCGTAAATAAGCAGAGAATGAGGGGCAGTTGTTGCAGGTGCAAAACAACAGGCAAATTGCAACACCGCTTTCTTTAGCGAAAATAACACGTGTTTGACATGCGCATTATTGTTTTTTGTTTAATTTTTTATTTAAGAAACAACCAAATTAAATAAATAGATAAATAAAATAGAGAAAAAAAGAAGAGCAAGTGGAGAATAATCAACCTTTGGTAACAACAAAGAGCACGTCTTTAAAAATAAAGTACTTTAAATCCCTCCATATATTCCTCGTGCTTAACCCACCCATCCCCTACCCCTAGCCCACCTCACCCTACCCCACGTCGTCTTCCGTGTTTGAATTAAACAGTTAATATATATATATATAAATGTGCTCTTAACCCATTATTCTTCAACTTTACTTTCATTCACAATTCACAAAAGAAAGAAGAATATCATCTTTAGTATTTTCAACCAATTGAAGAAGGAAAGTATTTACAAATGGCTTCATCTGAGATTGTGGATTCCGGGAGATTTGCCGGTCAGAAATCGCATTTCTCTCAGACATGTAGCTTGTTGAGCCAATACTTGAAAGAGAAGGGTTCTTTGGGAGATGTCAGTCTTGGTATCAACCGCAATTTTGATTCAGCTGGTATGTCTAATTGTGGATTTTGGCTACAGATATTTGAATTTCCTTTTGTTTTGGAGTTAGTATTTGATTTCTAACATATCAGTTTTGTTTCAACAGGCTCCACTACTATGGATTTGTTGACAATGATTGAGAAAACTGGGGAGTCGGTTGCGACGAACGCTCAGAAATCCATGAATCTCTTCCCTCAAGCTGCAATGAAGGCTGAATCCGGTGTGGCAAAATCGGAACCGGAGAAGGCACAGATGACCATATTCTATGCAGGTCAAGTTATTGTGTTCAATGATTTTCCGGCAGATAAAGCTAAGGAAATCATGCTTATGGCTAGTACTAGCAAGGGAAACAATACACAGAATCCAAGCAACGGTTTTCCTTGTGCTGTGGCCCCTGCAAAACAAGCCGAATCTGCTGCAGATTTGGTTACCCCTGCCGTTAACATGGTCCCCAGTTTCGGCAACACTTCGATCCAGGAAAATCAAATGCCTTCTCAGCCAATTGTTTCTGGTAATTCTTTTGGCCCTTTTCCGCTTTTGGGTGTCCTTCCTTATTTCTTTTTCTGGTCATGTACTTAATGGGATTCTTTTATATTTGCAGATTTACCAATTGCCAGACGAGCTTCACTTACAAGGTTCTTGGAGAAAAGAAAAGATAGGCTGACTGCAAAAGTACCTTACCAAATAAGCAACCCCCATAAACAGGCAGGCGCAGCTCCTAAGCAGGAAGAAAATAAGGCATGGCTGGGATTGGGTGCTCAATTTCCAGTGAAAACTGAGCAATTCTAGTTTTGGCTTTAATTACTACTTAGTAGAGGTCTAGATAACACTACTACTTGAAATCCAAGTTTAATCTTGGCTTCAACCCCTTCATTGAACCCTTCATTGAATCCACTTAGATCTGACTGCTATTCACTGTTATTATTAATAGATTTCTGTAATTAAAACCAGATATGGTTGTTCTGTAGGTATTCAATTCATCATCGCTCAAGTTTTCATTTGCAATGGAATGTTTTTCCAGGAATAATTTCTTTTGTGTATACAATATTGCATGCATCTTTTATATCTTCTCGGCTCAAAGTAGTTTTATTCCTTTTCCTTTTAATGTGGTTATCTTGATATTTGTTTTTGCTTTGATCGGAGTTGAGAATATAGGAGACCAAAGAGATTATCAGTAAGAATGTTATATTAAAACAAAATAAAAACCAAATAGGCAATATAATCAGGGGAAAGTGGGAAGGAGGAAAAGTTTGATTATTATTGATAATGGGTTTGATGGGTGATATTGGCTTAATCGATTTTGTATGAAATTATTTCTTGTTCCCTAAATAATCTTCTTTTTTTATACGTTTTGCCTCGTCTTCTCCGCTAAATGGCCTTTACCTTTCATTATCTATTTGTTGTTTGCTTAAACTTTTAAAAGATAACGAGTAGTAATATAGAACTTCTCCATGTATTTAGGTGAAAATAGAGGATAATTGGAATCTTGCTTATCTTAATTAATGATGTAAAATCTAATTCATCAAACATGAAACTCTTCTTCTTAATTGGATCCCACTATCCCAACGTTTTACCAAGGAAAATTAAAGTAAAGCGATAAGAAAACCTAAAAGCTATTAAAAGAAAGGAGAAATAAGTAAAAAGTACGGTCACCGGCCTCACAAGTTGTGCACGATGGTGATGACTGATGCGCCTAGAGAGAGAATAATAGGGCACGCGGTTTTGAAAATTGCAACGCAGAAAAGGGGTCTCATAAATGCCGGAAAAAAAAGACATATGAAAAAGGTAAATGCATAAACAAAGTTGTAGACTTGTAGTTTACTACTAATCCTCCATTTGATTCTTTTTAATATCACCTTTAGCCCCAAAAAAAAATGGTTCGAAAATTAAATTAAGAATTAATTAGATTAAAAATCTCTGTAATATGATGCAATTTAAATACATCCTCTATATTTTAAAATTAAATATTTACATCCCCTTGTATTATAAAAATTCCACCCTCACAACCTCTATGAGGTATATCTAAAGCTAAATATATTAAAATATAATTATTAAAAGATAATTTAGAATTATAAGTAAAAACTTTTTTAATGTAATTTTGAGATAATTTTAAAACGGAAGGATAAATAAACAAACTAACATAAAAATGAAATTTTCTTAGATAATAAATTATTATAATTCATAAAATTCAAATAACTAATATGTATAAAGTATAGGAAAGTTATTATACTAATAATCAGTATATCTTATTATCTAATTCGTGTTCATTTCTTATTTATACGTTTTGAAAGATACATATTTTAAAAAATATTTATTCTCTAATTTAATCATATGTGTGAATAAAGATATTCAACAAATATGTTTATCTTCATTATTAAATTTCATAAAATACAATAATAACATACACAATGAAATCTCACGGGTGAGATCTGGAGAGGGTAGAGTGTACGTAAACCTTATCGCTACCTCGTGAAGGTAGAGAGGTTGTTTTCGAAAAATCCTCGGCTCAAGTGACAAGTGCAATAAATTCAGGTCTAAGTTTCATAAAATAAATACATAAGAAATTTTAATAGACTTTATAGGGGGTGTAAGTGTAGAATTTCTATAATATAGGAGGTATAAGTGTTTAATTTTAAAATATAAAGAATATATATATATATACGTCAACTTTTTTTTTCCACGTAAATATTCAACATCATTTTTCGGTTCCACTCATATTACTCTAAGAAGGCTTATAGTCATTAATTACAAATTAAAAAAAAAGTTAATCTAAATCATATATCAGGTAGAATACCTAAATAAACATCCCTCAAAACTTAATACATATTATTAGTTTATACCTCAATTATTTGTAGTCTTTAAGTATTTTCTGGACTTAATTAGTTATTTGATAGTCATTACCTTTAGACACTAACGTGAAAAAGAACGTGAATGCATTTTTTTTAGATGTCTAGTAGTAGTGAAAAATTAAAACTTTAGCTTCTAGACGAGGTTTTCCGACCGTTAATTGTCATTTTTTATTGTGTATTTCTTTTTGCTTCATCATAATTATGCATTTATTATCTCAATTTTGCCTTTAGTTTACTTTTTCTTTAGAAGTAATGGCTGAAGCTCTTTTTAATCAAATAAAAAACCTTATCGAAAATAATGGAGAAGAGTGTAAGTAAACCTTATTGCTACCTCGTGAAAGTAGAGAGGTTGTTTTCGAAAAATCCTCGGCTCAAGTGACAAGTGCAATAAATTCAGGTCTAAGTTTCATAAAATAAATACATAAGAAATTTTAATAGACTTTATAGGGGGTGTAAGTGTAGAATTTCTATAATATAGGAGGTATAAATGTTTAATTTTAAAATATAAAGAATATATATATATACGTCAACTTTTTTTTTTCCAGGTAAATATTCAACATCATTTTTCGGTTCCACTCATATTACTCTAAGAAGGCTTATAGTCATTAATTACAAATTAAAAAAAAAGTTAATCTAAATCATATATCAGGTAGAATACCTAAATAAACATCCCTCAAAACTTAATACATATTATTAGTTTATACCTCAATTATTTGTAGTCTTTAAGTATTTTCTAGACTTAATTAGTTATTTGATAGTCATTACCTTTAGACACTAACGTGAAAAAGAACGTGAATGCATTTTTTTTAGATGTCTAGTAGTAGAGAAAAATTAAAACTTTAGCTTCTAGACGAGGTTTTCCAACCGTTAATTGTCATTTTTTATTGTGTATTTCTTTTTGCTTCATCTTAATTATGCATTTATTATCTCAATTTTGCCTTTAGTTTACTTTTTCTTTAGAAGTAATGACTGAAGCTCTTTTTAATCAAATAAAAAATCTTATCGAAAATAATGGAGAATCAACTGTGTTTTTTTTTCTTTAGATGCAATGACTTTTTATTTAATTATATATTTTTTCTTTTTGCGATAAATAAGTAAAAAACTTGGTTAGAACTCTATTATTTTGTAACCAAACAAAAAGGGTATAGCCAAAATAATAAATTTTAGCTATATTTTTTTGGGGGTCAAATTTCTTAAAAGTATGATTGAAGTTCTATTTTTTTAGCCAAATAAAAAAATATGAACCTCAATAATGGAGTTTTAGTTAATTTATTTTTCAAATTTGACCCAAAAAATAATCTAAAATTGACTAATTTTAAAATTTAAAAAATATATATTATTTTTAAAAATGTCATGTGAATAAAAAAAAATTGCATAATAAATACGTATCTATCACTTCTGTGAAGTGAGATCGTTTAATACGGATAAAGAATCTCAAATAGTCAAGATAAAAGAGATGACTAAGAGTGTGTTTGGTATGCAGGAAATTTTTTTTCAATTATAAAGTGCATGTTTTTCTAGGAAGATGAGTCTTTTATTTATTTTTTTGTATTCAGTTATAAGTAAAAAACATTATTCTAAAAATATTTGTATAAAATCTAGACAAATACTATAGAAGGGGTATGGGGTGATGGGCATGGAGTCTATGAGAGTGAGGGTGAAGACGGGGTATGTTGAAGGGTAGGGAGAGCACAATCAATGTTGAATGTCATTTTCCTCATTTTTCAGAAATTTATTCTCTTAAAGAAAATTTTTCTTACATTTTAACCAATCGAACATAAAAAATAAATAGAAAAACCTCCGTACCTAAAGCTATGAATAATATAAATGTCTAACTAATATTGGTAATTTAAAAGCTAATTATAACACATGGTCTACAACGAGAGAGAGGATGAGGGGCTGTTCAGACAACAGCCAATTGAAAATTGGTACTCCTCAAATTGGGTCGGCGGTGGACATGCATCTTTGCCTAATAGTAGCATTAATGCAGGTTTAATTATATGTGTAGATCTAGTCAAGAAGTAAAGTTGAAGACACAACCAAAGAAGACTTTATAATTCTCACGTTGTTCACACTTCACCAAAAAGTCTTCTACCACTAAACAAAAGACTTGCTAATTACAAGAAAGAAAAAGACGTGTTATTATAATTAATGTATTGGTGGGGAGGGTTTTGTCCATTTTATAATACTTTATTTATTTTATTGGGATCACATGGTACGTTACAAAAGGTAGTGGTTGGGAAAAAAATACTAGTAAATAAAAAAAGATATAGCATAAGGTTTGTTTTCTCCCTTTATTTTTTCTTTTTTTCTTTTTTTCTTTTTATATCATTAGAGCTTTTTCCATTGTTTGTTGACCCATTCTTTATCTCTTTTCTTTTTTTCTTTTTGTTGTTTTCTTGATCTTTTCCATGCCTCACCCCATGTGAAATGTTACACATCGCTTTGTTTGTATTGACATGTCCACACTTTGGAAGTGGGGTTGCCTTTCAATTGAATGCATCGTTACTTCTTTAGTTCTTTGTACGTGGGCATGTGTTTATAAATATGATGCATGTATAGGTATGTACAAGTTTTAAGTTATATATGTTAATAATGTAAAGAATTATATTGGAAAAAATTGGCTAAAACACGTGCTTAACCCACCCATCCCCTACCCCCAGCCCACCTCACCCTACCCCACGTCGTCTTCCGTGTTTGAATTAAACAGTTAATATATATATATACATGTGCTCTTAACCCATTATTCTTCAACTTTACTTTCATTCACAATTCACAAAAGAAAGAAGAATATCATCTTTAGTATTTTCAACCAATTGAAGAAGGAAAGTATTTACAAATGGCTTCATCTGAGATTGTGGATTCCGGGAGATTTGCCGGTCAGAAATCGCATTTCTCTCAGACATGTAGCTTGTTGAGCCAATACTTGAAAGAGAAGGGTTCTTTGGGAGATCTCAGTCTTGGTATCAACCGCAATTTTGATTCAGCTGGTATGTCTAATTGTGGATTTTGGCTACAGATATTTGAATTTCCTTTTGTTTTGGAGTTAGTATTTGATTTCTAACATATCAGTTTTGTTTAACAGGCTCCACTACTATGGATTTGTTGCCAATGATTGAGAAAACTGGGGAGTCGGTTGCGACGAACGCTCAGAAATTCATGAATCTCTTCCCTCAAGCTGCAATGAAGGCTGAATCCGGTGTGGCAAAATCGGAACCGGAGAAGGCACAGATGACCATTTTCTATGCAGGTCAAGTTATTGTGTTCAATGATTTTCTGGCAGATAAAGCTAAGGAAATCATGCTTATGGCTAGTACTAGCAAGGGAAACAATACACAGAATCCAAGCAACGGTTTTCCTTGTGCTGTGGCCCCTGCAAAACAAGCCGAATCTGCTGCAGATTTGGTTACCCCTGCCGTTAACATGGTCCCCAGTTTCGGCAACACTTCGATCCAGGAAAATCAAATGCCTTCTCAGCCAATTGTTTCTGGTAATTCTTTTGGCCCTTTTCCGCTTTTGGGTGTCCTTCCTTATTTCTTTTTCTGGTCATGTACTTAATGGGATTCTTTTATATTTGCAGATTTACCAATTGCCAGACGAGCTTCACTTACAAGGTTCTTGGAGAAAAGAAAAGATAGGCTGACTGCAAAAGTACCTTACCAAATAAGCAACCCCCATAAACAGGCAGGCGCAGCTCCTAAGCAGGAAGAAAACAAGGCATGGCTGGGATTGGGTGCTCAATTTCCAGTGAAAACTGAGCAATTCTAGTTGTGGCTTTAATTACTACTTAGTAGAGGTCTAGATAATACTACTACTTGAAATCCAAGTTTAATCTTGGCTTCAACCCCTTCATTGAACCCTTCATTGAATCCACTTAGATCTGACTGCTATTCACTGTTATTATTAATAGATTTCTGTAATTAAAACCAGATATAGTTGTTCTGTAGGTATTCAATTCATCATCGCTCAAGTTTTCATTTGCAATGGAATGTTTTTCCAGGAATAATTTCTTTTGTGTATACAATATTGCATGCATCTTTTATATCTTCTCGGCTCAAAGTAGTTTTATTCCTTTTCCTTTTAATGTGGTTATCTTGATATTTGTTTTTGCTTTGATCGGAGTTGAGAATATTAGGAGACCAAAGAGATTATCAGTAAGAATGTTATATTAAAACAAAATAAAAACCAAATAGGCAATATAATCAGGGGAAAGTGGGAAGGAGGAAAAGTTTGATTATTATTGATAATGGGTTTGATGGGTGATATTGACTTAATCGATTTTGTATGGAATTATTTCTTGTTCTCTAAATAATCTTCTTTTTTTTATACGTTTTGCCTCGTCTTCTCCGCTAAATGGCCTTTACCTTTCATTATCTATCTGTTGTTTGCTTAAACTTTTAAAAGATAACGAGTAGTAATATAGAACTTCTCCATGTATATAGGTGAAAATAGAGGATAATTGGAATCTTGCTTATCTTAATTAATGATGTAAAATCTAATTCATCAAACATGAAACTCTTCTTTTTAATTGGATCCCACTATCCCAACGTTTTACCAAGGAAAATTAAAGTAAAGCGATAAGAAAACCTAAAAGCTATTAAAAGAAAGGAGAAATAAGTAAAAAGTACGGTCGCCGGCCTCACAAGTTGTGCACGATGGTGATGACTGATGCGCCTAGAGAGAGAATAATAGGGCACGCGGTTTTGAAAATTGCAACGCGGAAAAGGGGTCTCATAAATGCCGGAAAAAAAAGACATATGAAAAAGGTAAATGCATAAACAAAGTTGTAGTAGACTTGTAGTTTACTACTAATCCTCCATTAGATTCTTTTTAATATCACCTTTAGCCCCAAAAAAAAATGGTTCGAAAATTAAATTAAGAATTAATTAGATTAAAAATCTCTGTAATATGATGCAATTTAAATACATCCTCTATATTTTAAAATTAAATATTTACATCCCCTTGTATTATAAAAATTCCACCCTCACAACCTCTATGAGGTATATCTAAAGCTAAATATATTAAAATATAATTATTAAAAGATAATTTAGAATTATAAGTAAAAACTTTTTTAATGTAATTTTGAGATAATTTTAAAACGGAAGGATAAATAAACAAACTAACATAAAAATGAAATTTTCTTAGATAATAAATTATTATAATTCATAAAATTCAAATAACTAATATGTATAAAGTATTAGGAAAGTTATTATACTAATAATCAGTATATCTTATTATCTAATTCGTGTTCATTTCTTATTTATACGTTTTGAAAGATACATATTTTAAAAAATATTTATTCTCTAATTTAATCATATGTGTGAATAAAGATATTCAACAAAAATGTTTATCTTCGTTATTAAATTTCATAAAATACAATAATAACATACACAATGAAATCTCACGGGTGAGATCTGGAGAGGGTAGAGTGTACGTAAACCTTATCGCTACCTCGTGAAGGTAGAGAGGTTGTTTTCGAAAAATCCTCGGCTCAATTGACAAGTGCAATAAATTCAGGTCTAAGTTTCATAAAATAAATACATAAGAAATTTTAATAGACTTTATAGGGGGTGTAAGTGTAGAATTTCTATAATATAGGAGGTATAAGTGTTTAATTTTAAAATATAAAGAATATATATATATACGTCAACTTTTTTTTTTCCAGGTAAATATTCAACATCATTTTTCGGTTCCACTCATATTACTCTAAGAAGGCTTATAGTCATTAATTAAAAATTAAAAAAAAAGTTAATCTAAATCATATATCAGGTAGAATACCTAAATAAACATCCCTCAAAACTTAATACATATTATTAGTTTATACCTCAATTATTTGTAGTCTTTAAGTATTTTCTCGACTTAATTAGTTATTTGATAGTCATTACCTTTAGACACTAACGTGAAAAAGAACGTGAATGCATTTTTTTTAGATGTCTAGTAGTAGAGAAAAATTAAAACTTTAGCTTCTAGACGAGGTTTTCCGACCGTTAATTGTCATTTTTTATTGTGTATTTCTTTTTGCTTCATCTTAATTATGCATTTATTATCTCAATTTTGCCTTTAGTTTACTTTTTCTTTAGAAGTAATGACTGAAGCTCTTTTTAATCAAATAAAAAATCTTATCGAAAATAATGGAGAATCAACTGTGTTTTTTTTTTTCTTTAGATGCAATGACTTTTTATTTAATTATATATTTTTTCTTTTCGCGATAAATAAGTAAAAAACTTGGTTAGAACTCTATTATTTTGTAACCAAACAAAAAGGGTATAGCCAAAATAATAAATTTTAGCTATATTTTTTTGGGGGTCAAATTTCTTAAAAGTATGATTGAAGTTCTATTTTTTTAGCCAAATAAAAAAATATGAACCTCAATAATGGAGTTTTAGTTAATTTATTTTTCAAATTTGACCCAAAAAATAATCTAAAATTGACTAATTTTAAAATTAAAAATATATATATTATTTTTAAAAATGTCATGTGAATAAAAAAAAATTGCATAATAAATACGTATTTATCACTTCTGTGAAGTGAGATCGTTTAATACGGATAAAGAATCTCAAATAGTCAAGATGAAAGAGATGACTAAGAGTGTGTTTGGTATGCTGGAATTTTTTTTTCAATTATAAAGTGCATGTTTTTCTAGGAAGATGAGTCTTTTATTTATTTTTTTGTATTCAGTTATAAGTAAAAAACATTATTCTAAAAATATTTGTATAAAATCTAGACAAATACTATAGAAGGGGTATGGGGTGATGGGCATGGAGGCTATGAGAGTGAGGGTGAAGACGGGGTATGTTGAAGGGTAGGGAGAGCACAATCAATGTTAAATGTCATTTTCCTCATTTTTCAGAAATTTATTCTCTTAAAGAAATTTTTTCTAACATTTTAACCAATCGAACATAAAAAATAAATAGAAAAACCTCCGTACCTAAAGCTATGAATAATATAAATGTCTAACTAATATTGGTAATTTAAAAGCTAATTATAACACATGGTCTACAACGAGAGAGAGGATGAGGGGCTGTTCAGACAACAGCCAATTGAAAATTGGTACTCCTCAAATTGGGTCGGCGGTGGACATGCATCTTTGCCTAATAGTAGCATTAATGCAGGTTTAATTATATGTGTAGATCTAGTCAAGAAGTAAAGTTGAAAACACAACCAAAGAAGACTTTATAATTCTCACGTTGTTCACACTTCACCAAAAAGTCTTCTACCACTAAACAAAAGACTTGCTAATTACAAGAAAGAAAAAGACGTGTTATTATAATTAATGTATTGGTGGGGAGGGTTTTGTCCATTTTATAATACTTTATTTATTTTATTGGGATCACATGGTACGTTACAAAAGGTAGTGGTTGGGAAAAAAATACTACTAAATAAAAAAAGATATAGCATAAGGTTTGTTTTCTCCCTTTATTTTTTCTTTTTTTCTTTTTTTCTTTTTATATCATTAGAGCTTTTTCCATTGTTTGTTGACCCATTCTTTATCTCTTTTCTTTTTTTCTTTTTGTTGTTTTCTTGATCTTTTCCATGCCTCACCCCATGTGAAATGTTACACATCGCTTTGTTTGTATTGACATGTCCACACTTTGGAAGTGGGGTTGCCTTTCAATTGAATGCATCGTTACTTCTTTAGTTCTTTGTACGTGGGCATGTGTTTATAAATATGATGCATGTACAGGTATGTACAAGTTTTAAGTTATATATGTTAATAATGTAAAGAATTATATTGGAAAAAATTGGCTAAAACACGTGGCGTTAGAAGGAAGGAACACGTGGTGGTGACATATGAGAAAAGCATATAGTCGATAATATCAACCTCTCGAAGGGACATCTCCGGAAGGCAGAAGAAGGAACTTCGTCGAAGACATGTGAAAGATATACAACCAAAGAGAAAGGATCCATATCCCAGTGACGTGGACAAAGAGACAGAGATGACAGGGCGCAGACGAGGTCGTACAGATAATCCGAGTATGAAAGAAATATTGGCTGGCACCACCATTGATATTACCATGTTGGATTTCAACCATTCGTCACGGTACTTTAGGACTCGAGTGGAGCTTTCTTATTGGCTGATGCCCCACTAGTATAACTTATAAATAGTTTATTCCGTTCATTTGTAAGAGAAATCTGAATTCAAGGAATACAACAACACTACTTTTATTCTTGAGTAAAAGTTTCTATTGTTTACTTAGATTTCGGTTCTTTAATTTAAAGCTTTCTTCCCTCTAAACCGCCATATGAGCTAGGAGGTCATTCTGAGATGATTACTTCATTGAAGCCCAAATCTTCTTATAACTTTATCTCATGTTTATTTTTCATGTTTATTTTGACTTGCATTCTCACTAATTCTATAAAATTCAAACTGTTAAAACACAGATCTAACGAGCTAAATTAATAATGTGTGTCCTTGACCTCATACAAATTTAACTGTACCATTTTCTGATAAATAATTTAGTGTCTATCGTGAGACTAGGGAAACTGTGGGTTGATTTAGCTCACCTAACTCAACTTTCTTACTAATTTAAATATTGTTGTTTCACAGGTACACCCATGACAAACTATGGTGACCAAACTAACGTCTATAGGACTAATTTTGTTTCCGAAGGGTCTCGATTAAAAGACAATCCATAAAGGCGAATTCAATAAATTATTGTGTAACATGATTGTTCGAGTGAATTAGGTGACCTCCCGTGCAATTTGAACTCGTGACCCTATGCCTTCCGGATTCGTTTGAGAATGAACGGTTGATAAATTAGTATCTAATGTAATGATCCATTTTATCGTTATTAGAAATTTGCGGTAAAATGAAAAAAATTAAAATTTTGTGTTATGAAATTTATGTGGAATTAATTATGGTGGTATTTTAAATAAAATATGAATTGAAATAAAGTCAAATATGGGGTTGGCTAGCGAGGGCTCGCCGTAGCGGCCCTTGCGTTGTAGCAGCGAGCTCGCCACAGCGAGAAATATTCTGCTACAGCAAAGTCCGCGAACCAGAATGATGAAATTACGCAAATCAGCTCTCAACTTTTTTCTAAAATGAAGACCTTCTCCTAGAAACACCCCAAAAAAAAATTCTAACCCTAGAATACCAAGAAAAAAAGAAAAAAGCTCTCAAAAGTGATGTAATCCCTCCTCCTCCTCCTCGCGGTTTCTCTTTTTTAATTTCTGAAACGAGAGCAAGGAGCGAGTTACACGAAGTTTTAGTAGCAACTCAACATCGAGGTAGGTTATGATTAACTTATAGTAAAATTTTGATTTTATGATCATAATTATTGTATAGTGATGGACGGAGATAATATAGTTAGGTATACGAGCACAGAGTCTGGATGAAATTTGCTAGAATAAATTGATAAGAGGAAAATCTTGTGAATAAATATGTTTATGTTATGGGTATCTTAATGAATGTTATGGGATGATGACTACATGGGTGATGATGCATAAATAATGTGGTTATTAGGTCTGTAGACATCGAAACCTTAATGCTAAAAGGTGGGAAGGAATGAAAAAGTTATTAAACTTCTAAAATAAGAACTCTTACTTTATGTATTAATACTTAATGACTTATATATGAAGTGTGTCTAACCTTGTACAGTTGACTTGAGGTTGTTTAATTGAATGAACTAGTTATTATAAATTCTTGCATTGTGGTGTGAAATAATAATTTAATGAGAATTATCTTAGAAGAACTGGTTAAGATTAGAGTTTGACCTATAATAAAGGAAAAGCAATGTAAGGTTGTGTGATCTGTATAATATGGATGAGTTTTCTGATAATGGCTGATGATAAAATACTTATGAAAACTTAATAATAAGAAGGGTGAGTCTTCACTCGTAGAACAGAGAATAAAGATCCTTGTGTTGAGACTTGTTTTAGTGCATTTATATGGTTGAATTATATGACTTGTGATTTTTCTTTGGATATGTTTGAATGATGATTATTTTCATGTTGTGCAAGAATGATTAAGATGTGTATACATAAAACTGAATAAAGAACTTGAAATGATTAAGTGTACATGTAATTAGTGCATTATGATGTATCCTAAGAGATAGACTTGGAATCATTATTTCTCCTGTTATGGATTGGGTACCACAAGCTGGTATGATTTTGTTGTTGACTATTGATTAGTTGGAGCGGGTACCACGAACCGGTGTTAATTTGATATTATTTTTTTATTATGAATCGGGTACCACGAGCTGATACATTAGATGGATTCTGGTACATTCCCTGCTGGTCATGGCTAGTTGGACAGAAATAAGACCCTTTAGCATGTGTGTACATATTTACATTTATTTTATTGATATTGTAGACAAGACTGAGGTTATTGATTTATGCATGAGCGAGATGGGTAAGCCCTGATATGATCATTGAGATGAGTGAGATGCAGAGAATATAGGTCTGAGAGATTGAGTGGACATGAGATTCACACTGTATTGTGATTATACTTGATTTGAGTATTTCATGTGATCCAACATATATTGGTGACTGATTTGTCTTGGATGTTATACTTGTTGATTGTTGGTGACTGCTATGTCTTTGATTTTATATTTGATGTCTATGGGTGACTGTTAGGTCCTTATTAATTATCTTTGATATGACTATGAATAATTATTGTGTCCTTGACCATTGTATTGGCTTAGCCTGATTTTTTTTTAATTGTTTAATTGTGATAGTTTCTGGGTGAACTTGGAAAGTGGATAAGAATTTACAATAATGATAAAAAATTGAGTATGAATGAGTAACTAATGTTATGTGTAGGTTGCAAGAGAACATATGTAATATGAGATACCTTGTGACTATGCTAAAAGAGTATAGATAACTGTTAAGGTTAATCGGAACATAAGGAAACTGACCCTATGAGTGGTAGTGGAGTAAGTATGAGGTGTGGAGTTGACATGTGTTTGAGTTAAAACCTTCTGTTTGAGTAATAATATTGAGATTATCTATTATATGTTAATTCCTATCTATGTATTATGTGATCTACTCTTAGTCGGTTAATAATATCTACTAGTATGTGTGGTGTACTGATACTACTTTTGCTATACCTTTTTTGGTGTAGATATGTGACAGGTTGACTGAAGTCTCATTCCATGGATTAAAGAGTCTCTACTATCAGCTTTTGTATTTTCACTCCTCAGAACGGAAGTTGTGTCATATTTTTATTTGTCATGTCCTCCATTAGTAGCTCTTGTATAGGGCTAGACCAGGTTTTGAAAAAATACTATATTTATTATCTTCTAAATAGTTGTATGTTTTCAGGTGTATTGAATTATGATTTCAAAGTTTGAAATTGGTTAGTGATATGTTACTGTTTAAAAAAATCTTCTGCTTAATTATGTTGGGTAAATAAGGAGTTCTCCTATCGAGTTAGAATTGAGTGGGTGCTCGCACGATCTATCGTAATTTGAATCATGGCATTTTATAATAAAAAACACTTTAATATTTAATCTAAAAATATATAGTGAATGTAAATGCATATAATGTGAATTTCGTTGATGAACTTCTTTACCCTAAACAGAAAAAGGCCAACATGAATATGGTGAAGCTCCAACAGAAAAAGGGGTGAAACCATCCACACACAAATCCAACCTAATATTTATTGGTTCAACTGCGAAATCTGGATAAGTTTTATAAAAATGCTTTCAAGTCTGTCCATCTGATTGATGACACATGACACCAGGTGGTCTTCAATTTTCATGGTGCCATCTCATATGGGGAGCAAAGCTGTTTTATACATACAACCTCTTCAACCTTGATATAAGAGGTAAATAATGCATCACTTTTAATAGTAATTTTCTTTTATACTAAAACTATGCTTATAGAAAGTGTCTACAAGACTTACAAGACTCTAGATCAACATCCTCCTTAAGTGTAATATGCAGTTATTTTGACAACAATCAATTCTGATTGAGGAGATGCCTAACTTAGACACCAATCTCTTTGTCTTATAGTATTAAACATGAACATCTAGATCGGGGTCAACTAATTTATTCATAAGGTCTATCATGGAGTCCATTGCTCCTTGAGCAACATTCCAATAAAATTTGATATTTAAGAATCTAACTGCAGTAGGAAATTTAGAGTGTGGACCCCTCTCTGATGAAGGACGACTAGCATCACACAATTATTTATAAAAATGGTGTGTTTCTTCATTGAGAGCTTCTTCTGCATTTCCTTAAATTCAAAACTGAAATAGATCCCTAAAGTATCATTATAATGACCTGTTTAGTTGTTATTAAAAGACACCTTGTTATGGGAGAGTTATTATACGAAGAAATGGGTTAGAAAACTTCTGAGTTAGGGAGTTGAAAATTTTGGGCTACGCTAGTCTCAAATAAATTCTGAGCAAGGTAAGGTCTAAGGTAATTCAGAAAAGAGTTGGGTAAAATATCTTAGGTTGAGCTAGTTTTTCCATTAATTAAGGAGTTAAGGAGTGTGGGGGACTTTTTGAAAGTTAATTCGGGT
This sequence comes from Jaltomata sinuosa, assembly GCA_003996215.1. NCBI lineage: Eukaryota > Viridiplantae > Streptophyta > Magnoliopsida > Solanales > Solanaceae > Jaltomata > Jaltomata sinuosa. Next base: position 104,029 of record QJPP01002787.1, on the reverse strand, counting down.
GAATAGAACTCCCGATATCAAAGCTGACGTGAAAGGGTTGGTTCAGAATGTCAAGATTTGAAGTGTGTTGTAAAATGGATAATTTTAGGGGATTTTCTGAGGTTCTATTCTGTGTCAACCACTATACAGTGACGACTACAGTAGCGGAGAAATTCCTGCAATAGCAAAAGTTAAGGCGGTCAAGTTAGCTATAGCGGGCAGCTACTGCTAAAGCGGTGCTGCTATAGCGGGATTGAGCTGCTATAGCAGAATGATGGGACTATAAAACCTAAAAATAGATTTTATAATTTCATTCTCTCCTCTTCAGTTTCAAACATATGAGGGTTGGTCCAAAAATCCTCCTAGGCTGCTCCAAACCTGGGGAGCAATAGAGAGGAAGGATTCTCGCTCGAATGGGGTAAACCCCATGGATTCCAGGCACACTTTCCATCAAGATTCACCTCTATGGAGCCAAAAGTTGGTCTTCAGACATTTACAACAGATGTTTGGCATCAAGGTAGGCTAGGTTTAACTGAGTAGACTTAGACCTGAAATTCATTTCATATTATTATTGTAGAATGATGGGAGAATTTATGTCTAGGCCTTTGGGTACGGAGTCCAGAGGATTAATTTATGGGTTGTTTGGTTGACTGAGGTGGAGTTATTGTGTCATGAATAATGTATTTCCAATTCGTGACTTATTGTTAATATTAGGATTTTATATCCTGAGAAACTAGATTCCCGGGTGGGTTCGTGGATCCGATAGTGTTTATATATGAATGGATTGCTAGGTTGTAGCGGGTTCTCAGGAGTGATCTAAATAAAGGAATTGGGGTGAACACGGAAATTCCAGAATTATTAATACCGGGATGAATTCCCTATAATGTGAGCACTCTTCTAAAGAGGTCTAGGATTAGATGCAAATGAGTACATATGGTTAGTTGAATAATCCAGGGGTTGGTCTTCGGATAGGTTATCAAGGTTAGAATAATGAACCATATCTATCGTGGTAGGTGATGGTTATTATTTTCCCAAATGCAATATGTATTCATGTAACTGTAGCTTAGTATGGTATGTGCATTGTATGCTTAGGGAATGGAATTATGAATGTCTAAGTATCTGGGTACCAATCATGTGTAATGTACTTGGTTTGGTTGCTTGTTGGCTTCCAAGTGTGATTTTGTTCATTAATTGTTGACTTGTTGGATTGTGTTTGACATTTAGTTGGCTCGGATACCACGACTGGTACAGGTTCTATTATGGTTGGCTCGGGTACCTGTCATGCCCCGAGGCTACCCCCTAGGCGTAACACGAGAATCAGGATCACAAGTTTCCCAAGTTAACCCTTGGCTAAAGCATGACTTAAACAAACATAGATAAACTTAACGGAAGCATCAAACTGAAGAGATAAATAGACTGAGTCATCAACATCTCAAACATAATATAACAGAATCTGAAACCCAAAGACAAAATCTCTACTATGTCTGAAAGCCTCTAAACTGAATAATGAGTTGCTGGGATAAGACCTCATCTAACTCTAAATACTAAATAAAAGCCATAAGGATAGACAACTGATACTAGTCCTCGAAGTATGAGGACTCACCACTCGAAGTTGGAACACCGGCTAATCTCTAGCCATGAATCTGAGGACCCGAACCTGAATATGCATCATCAAGAAGATGCAGCGCAAGATATGCGTCAGTACTATATGATGTACTGAGTATGTGAGATATGCAATATCTGAAGTAAACATGCTAGATATGCTATAAAGCCGATTTCATGCTATAACCATAAAACTGTAATGTAAATGACTCAATGCAATACCATAAGCTGAAAACATAATCACAAGGAGTAATTCTAAAATCTGAGCAAGAGACAAATACATTTTTAAAATATAAAACTGCTTCTGTAGGAGGTTCTCTAACCGACATAGACCATGTGAGCTACATGAAATCCGATGTATCCACCCCATCAAAAGAACCCAATATATCTTGCCAGGGTATAAAGGCATAACTAGTGTGATCATGATGTCTAATGCCCACAGAGGGGACTTAAAGAACCTACGGTGGCACGTAGTTCTGGGATATACAAGGGGTACGCTCACCCAATCTAACTCGGTGCCCAATAATACTCCCAAAACATACTTATAGCTCAACTTATACTTGTGATATATCTAATGTCAAATCTTTTTGAAAAGCATAAGAGTATATCTAATACCATGCAATTCACTTAGCTTAGGTAGACATATCTAGATGCCAAACCTTTCATAAAACATAGAGACATATCTGATGTCATATAATTCATACTTCAAAACCCTTAAAACTTAGCATAGCCATAATTCAAAACATACTTTTCTTTCTAAATTCATAACTTAAAGAATTAGGCATGCATTTTCATGATAATAGAGGCCACGTTATCTAAACATGCCAAATTTCACTTAAAATATGTAATTGAGTGAAAACATGCTAGAATTCATCTATGATGCATGGACTTTTGAAATAAACTAAGGAAATTCAATTTAATCATAGATAAGTAATAAAAAACCATGACTTGATGCTTTAAAAGAAGACCCATAACTTTTTCCTAATTTGAGTAAGAACCCTAATTTTACAATTTCATAAATCAAGGTAAAACATGAGAATTTAGGCATAAGGGTGAAAGAAATCCCTTATTGAATACCCACATACCTTATTGAAGCTAGCTTGATTCAAGGTGGAAAAGAAATGGAGACTTGATCTTGGAGCTTGAGACTTGGAGCTTGAAGGAATCCTTTTCCTCTTTAGGTAGATGAATGAGGGAATAAGTAATGACTTAGGCTAATAAGGGTAGAAACTCTACTAAAAGTAGTCAAAATGACCTCACTTAAGAGTTAAAAGGGTGGGTAATTACAAAAATACCCCTAGAATTTAATCAAAGAATAGCTGTTAAAATACTCGGATTCAGGAAGCACGGGTGCAATATACGAGCTGTAGACTGAACTAAGACTCGTGGTTTCCACTCGTGGTTTCCACTCGTGGTTCCTGGCCCAATTGATCAACTGCTGAAGATGTTCTACGAGTCAACGGGATGGACCGTAGAATAAACTACGGTCCGTAGACCCATTCGTCATTTTCAGGGGAAACAGTCAGCCCTCTGATCTGATTCCACGAGTTGACAGGACGGGCCGTGGTTTGAACCACGATCGGTAGAACCAACTCATGGTTTTCAGACCAGAGATGAACCAGCAAGCACGAATCACGAGTTCATTCCACGGCTCGTGGTTCAAACAACGACCCATGGTTTGGACCCATAATTCCTGAGATGAACAAAATTTTCAGATTTTCTAAGTTTACAAGTTGGATCGAATTTCGGAGTGTTACAATATCTCCCTCTTGGAATCATTCATCTTCGAATGAAGATTGAAGACTAAGCAAGGAAAAACTGGAGAGAAAACAACCCAACCAAGCAAACAAACAGGAGAATTGAAGAGTAAACATGAAAACTGAGCTTTTCAACTTAACACATGATAGAACTAACTTTGGAAAATGTGAATGCATGCTAGGATCATGTGAGAAACTGATAGAATAGAATCGGAGGGACATACTAAGGAGGAAACTAATACCTCAAGCTGAAGCTGATTCGAAAGGAAAGAGATGAGGGTACTTGGATTTCATGGCTGCTTCTGCTTCCCAAGTAGCTCCCTCAACTAGCTGATTTCTCTAAACAACCTTCACCGAAGTGACTTCTTTGTTTCTCAACCTCTGAATCTGACGATCAAGAATCTCCACGAGAACTTCCTCATAAGTAAGGCTTTCCTTCACACCCACATCCTCTAAAGTAACAATCAAGGTTGGATCACCAACACACTTCTTCAATAAGGAAATATGAAAAATCGAATGAACCGCTTCTAATTCTGATGGAAAATCCAACTCATAAGCAACACTACCAAATCTCCTTAGAATCCGATAAGGACCTACATAGTGGGTACTAAGCTTCCCTTTCTTTCCAAATCTCATCACACCCTTCATGGGTGAAACCTTCAGAAATACCTAATCATCAACCTCAAACTCCAACTCTATTCTCCTTACATCTGCATATGAATTCTGGCGACTTTGAGCGGTCTTCAACCTTTACCTAATAAACTGAACCTTCTCCATAGTCTCATGAACCGAATATGGACCAATCAAAGATGCCTCAGCTACCTTAAACCAACCAATAGGAGATCTACACCTCCGCCTATAAAGTGCCTCATAAAGATCCATTTGGATGCTAGAATGAAAGTTGTTGTTGTAGGCAAACTTAATAAGAGGTAAGTGATCGTCCCAATTACCTTTGAAATCAATCACACAAGCTCTCAACATATCCTTTAAAGTCTGAATAGTACGCTCTGCCTGACCATCCGTCTGAGGGTGAAAAGCTGTACTAAGCTTAACATGAGGACCAAGACCATTCTGAAATGACTTCCAAAACTGGGATATAAACTGAGTACCCCTATAAAAAATGATACATAATGGAACACCATACAATCTGACTATCTCCCGAATGTAGAGTCTGGCATAATCATCTGTTGAATCCATAGTATTAATAGTCAAGAAGTGGGATGACTTAGTCATCCGGTCGATAATCACCCAAATAGAATTATGTTGCCTATGAGTACGAGGCAAACCAGTAAAGAAATCCATATTGATAGCTTCCCATTTCTAGGTAGGAAGATCAATATCTTGAGTCATACCACCAGGTCGCTAATGCTCTACCTTCACTTGTTAATAGTTGGGACACTTAGCCATTAAACCTGCTATGTCCCTCTTTATGCCATTCCACCAATAGACTTCCTGTAGGTCAGGGTACATCTTGGTAGCACTGGGGTGAATAGAATACCTGGAGCTATGAGCCTCTGTCAAGATCTGTTTTCTCAACCCATCTATGTCAGGGACACACAATCGACCCTGATATCGAAGCACACCATCTCCCCTTTAGGAGAAAACCTCTACCCTTTGCTGATGGACTGCACTCTTCAACTGGTGTAAAATAGGATCACTGTCTTGCTTTTCTTTTACTTTAGCTACCAAAGATGATTCGAAACCATTCAGAACAATAACACCACCTTTTTTCGAATCTATAAGGCGAACTCCCAATTGAGCAAGTCGATGAACATCCTTGGCCAATTCCTTTTTTTCGTCTTCAACCAAAGACACACTACCTATGGACAATCTACTAAGTGCATCTTCCATAACGTTGGCCTTACCCGGATGGTAAAGCACACTCATATCATAATCCTTAAGAAGCTCAAGCCATCTCCTCTGACGAAAATTCAATTCATTTTGAGTGAAAATGTACTAAAGACTCTTATAATCGGTGAACACATCTATGTGGACACCATACAAGTAGTGTCTCCAAATCTTCAAAGCAAAAATCACGGCTGCTAACTCAAGATCATGAGTAGGGTAGTTCTTCTCATGATTCTTAAGCTGTCTAGAAGCATAAGCAATCACCTTACCACGCTGCATCAACACACAACCCAAACCAATCCTAGAAGCATCGCAATACACAACAAAGTTATCTAGGCCCTCGGGTAGAGCCAACAATGGAGCTGTGGTCAACCTAGTCTTCAATTCCTAAAAATTTTTCTCACATAGATCAGACCACTAAAATTTTACATTCTTCTGAGTCAATCGAGTCAATGAGGCAGCAATGGAAGAAAACCCTTCGACAAATCTCCTGTAGTAACTAGCCAAACCCAAAAGCTTCTAATATCATACGGGGAAGTGAGTCTAGGACAGTTCTTTACTACCTCAATCTTTTGAGAATCAACCCGAATACCATCACTAGTCACAATATGACCCCGAAAAGAAAGAGACTGCATCCAAAACTCACACTTGCTAAACTTTGCAAATAATTGTCTATACTTGAGAGTTTGCAACACCACTCGCAAATAGTCCGCATGCTCCTCCTTACTCTGAGAATAGATAAGGATATCATCAATGAACACAATCACAAACATATCCAAATACTGCTTGAACACACGGTTCATCAAATCCATAAAAGCTATGGTAGCATTTGTTAGACCAAAAGACATAACCACAAATTCATAATGACCATACCGGGCCTTGAAGGCTGTCTTTAGAATGTCACACTCTCAAACACGAAGTTGGTGATAATCGGATCTAAGGTTGATCTTGGAGAAGTAAGTGGCACCCTAAAGCTAATCGAACAAGTCATCAATCCTAGGAATGGGATACTTATTCTTGACTGTGACCTTATTCATTCTATGGTAGTCGATACACATTCTGAGGGAACCATCTTTCTTCTGTACAAATAAGAGTGGAGCACCCCATAAAGAGATGCTGGGTCGAATAAAACCTTTATCAAAGAGGTCTTTTAACTGATATTTCAATTTTTTAAGCTTTGCGGGAACCATTCTATAGGGAGGAATAGAGATAGGATTTGTATCTGGGAGAAGATCTATCCCAAAGTCGATCTCCCGCTCAGGAGGGACTCCGGGAAAATCCTTGGGAAACACTTCCGGAAACTCACTCACAATAGGAACTGACTGGAGAGATGGGGTTCTGGACTCCGTGTCCATAACCCGAACTATATGATAAACATAACCCTTAGAGATTATCTTCCCAGCCTTAAGATAATATATGAAATAACCCTTAGAGGATGGAGGACTTCCTTGCCACTCTAAGACAGGTTCATTTGGAAACTTGAAACTGATAACTCTAGTATGACAATCAATCGAGGCATAACAAGCATACAACCTATCCATACCAAGGATAACATCAAAATCACTCATCTCCAACTCTACTAGATCCACTGAAGTGACTCTATGAAGGACTAAGATAGGGACATTTTGGTAGATTCGTTTGGCTAGGACTGACTCACCAACGGGAGTAGAAACACAAAAGGGTTCTAAGAGCTAATCAGGACTAATCTCGAACTTGCAAGCAACATAAGGGGGTCACAAAAGATAAGGATGCACCAGGATCCAATAACGCATGCACATTGAAAGAAAAGACATTCAACATACCAGTAACAATGTCTGGTGAACTCTCCTGGTCCTGACGAGGGGACATAATATAAAGGCAGTTCTGGCACTGACCATCAGAGCTAGAAGCAGTGCCCTGCTAGGCCGGTTGACCTCTTGATGCTGCTGGGGCAGACTGAGTCCTGCTACCTTCTTTTCCCTTCTTAGCTGAAGGTTAATCCTTAATCCTGTGTCCAACCTGAACACACCCAAAACATCCTTCTCTACCAGCTAGACACTCACCTTGGTGACTTCTACCATACTTATTGCAAGAAGGGTAAGGGGTCCTCTTTGCAATATTTCCCTGCAAATAGGAACCAAATCCTCTACCAGTCTGATCATTACGAGGCCTGGGGTCCTGGGTAGGAACACTAGCTGAAGAATGAACGAGCCCTGATGACTTTTTCTAAAATGAAGAGCGATGTCCGCCTCCGAACCTATGATGTCTAAAACCTGAACTCTCTGATCTAACCCTCTTGTTCTCCCTTGCCATCTCCCTCAACTTGTATCTCTCGATCTAATGGGCATGAGTCATAAGTCGAGAAATATACATGTTGCCCAAAAGCATCGTGGACTACACTCTTTCTTTACCAAATCTGACACTTCGTAAACATATTTACTCATCTCATCCCATGGGTCAGCCACCATGGAAGGAGCATACCTAGAAAACTGGGTAAACTTCAATTTGTACTTTTGAACCGACATCAAACCTTGCCTCAAATTTACGAACTCTTTGACCTTAGTTTGCCTCAACTCCCTCGGGAAGAACCGATCAAGAAAAACCCTCTCAAAGCACTCCCAAGTCATAGGGACCACATCCCTAGCCCTAGCATCTTTCCATTGAGCGAACCAAATATGAGACACGTTATTGGGTTGATAGGAAGCTAGCTCAATACAATCAACACCACCACTTGCATCACACCAAAGATCTTCTTTACCTCATCCAAGAAATTTTATGGATCCTCACCAACTTTCGAACCCCAGAACTCAGGTGGGTTCATGCGAATGAAATCTCAAACTCGGGCCACTATTTCACCTTGAGGGTAGATAGGGATAGGAGCCTGCTGATTGGCCTGCGCGGTCATAGTCTGAGCTATCATATGAATAACATTTCTGAACTCTGTCTTAGTGACCTCAGGGTCTGGGATCGGAGGATTAGCATTTCGAGCATTGGCCCGACGAGGCATAGCACAGCGAGGAGGCATAATCTGAAATGCATAATGAATGGATTAGAGGAGTAATAGGGTTAGACTCTATCGCATGATATTGATCAAGAAAGAAGTGAAGTTTTTCCTAAGACACCTAATAGCTTCTCTGTCATAAGTGTGGTGCATTTCACACACATGAAAGAGACTCTACTAGATGTGGCTTTCAAAAACCCTAGGACTCCTGAACCTGATGCTCTGATACCAAGTTTGTCATGCCTCGAGGCTACCCCCTAGGTGTAACACGGGACTCGGGACCACAAGTGCCCCAAGTTAACCCTTAAAGCATGACTTAAATAAACATAGATAAACTTAACGGAAGCATTAAACTGAAGAGATAAATAGACTGAGTCATCAACAACTCAAATATAATATAACAGAATCTGAAACCCAAAGACAGAATCTCTACTATGTCTGAAAGACTCTAAACTGAATAATGAGTTACTGGGACAAGACCCCAGCTAACTCCAAATACTAAGCAAAAACCATAAGGATAGACAAATGATAGTAGTCCTTGAAGTATAAGGACTCACCACTCAAAGCTGGAATGCTGGCTAACCTCTAGCCACAAATTGAGGACCTGAACCTGAATCTGCATCATCAAGAGGATGTAGTGCAAGATATGTGTCATGCCTCAAGGCTACCCCTTAGACGTAATATGGGACCTGGGACCACAAATATCCCAAGTTAACCCTTGGTCATAGCGTAACTCAGATAAATTAAAAGATAAGCGGAAGCATAATAAGAAGATCAAAAATCAAATGTATAGATAATTAGGTCAAATAGGAATACACATCCAAAAAGGAGACCCGAATACTGTCTATGTCTGGAAAGCCTCTAAATGTCATAAAGAGTTGCTGGGACAAGACCCCAGCTAACTCAAAAATCTGAAATGAAAACATAAAGATAGGCTCGCTAACTCTAGTCCTCGAAGAATGCGAACTCACCAATGATCAGCTGAAAGTCTGGCGTAGTCTAGCCACGAGTCTGAGGGCAGGTCCCTGGATCTATATCGTAAAAAGGTGCAGCACAAAATGCATCAATACTATAGAATGTACAAAATATGTGAGATAAATAGGAATCTGAGATAAGCATGCTAAATAAACTTGAAAAACTGAAATCATGCTATAAGTGTAACACTGAAATGCAAGAGACTAAATATGATGCCAAGCAAGTTATACAATATCCTAGTAATCATAATAGTCTTGAAATCTGAAGGCAAAGAGTCAATGCATTTTAAAACCTGATATTGATATGTTTCCACAAATAATTGAAATTCAATTTCTTGATCTGTATCTTCAATTTTTGGAAACTTATAAAGTTCTTCCGTCAAACCTTGATCAATGAACCTACAAAATCCTTCAAATTGTATCTGATTAAATCCAGTTATTGTAGATATTCCCTCATTTCCATCCCCGAGCATTTTTAATTTCCCATTTATCAAAAAAAACCACTATTGGTTCATTCTTCATCTAATTAGATAGATTAGGTTACTATTTCTGTGGGAGGTTCTCTAACTGATATAGGCCATGTGAGCTACATGGAATCTGATATATACGCCCCATAGAAAGGATCTAATATACCTTTCCAGGGCATAGAGGCATGACTGTGGCGTGATCACTAAATCTGATGCCCAACTGAGGGGACTTAGAACCTATAGGGGCACGTAGTTTTGGGACTAAGGATACTCTCACCCTGTCCAACTCGGTGCTAATACTACTCTCAAAAATATATACATATAGCTCATAATACTTACGACATATCTAATATCAAAACTCTTCATAACATAGGTAGACATATCTGGATGCCAAACCTTTCATAAAATATAGGGACATATCTAATGTCTAAAACTGTTGGAAAAGCATAAGGACATATTTGATGTCATGCAATTCACAAGTCATGAATCTTAAAGCTTTGCAAAACCATAATTCAAAATATACTTTCCTTTATAATATCATAATTTGAAGAATTAGGCATGCAATTTCATGAAAATAGAGGCCATGTTACCTAAACATACCAATTTTACTTGAAGACATGCAATTAAATGAAATCATGCTAAAATTCATCATCAACATATGGACTTTTGAAGTCAAATAAGGAACTTTATTTAAATCATAGATATGTAATAAGAAATCATGAATTGATGCCTTAAAAGAAGACCCATAACTTTTTCCCCAATTTAAGTAAGATCCCTAATTTAGAAATCCACAAATTCAATTTAGAAGATTGTGGTTTTGGGAATAAGGGTAGAGGTCCCTTACTGAATATCACATACCTCGATTGAAGCTAATCCATTTGAAATTGAAAAGATAATGAGACTTGAACTTGGAGTTTGAAGGAGTTCTTTTCCTTTTTGGGAGATGAATGAAGATTTGAGGAGGGACTTAGGCTAATGAGGGTGAAAACTCTTCTAGAAATAATCAAAATGACCTCATTTAGGAGTTAAAAGGGTGGGTAATGACTAAAATACCCCTGGGACATAATTAGGAAAAAGCTGAAAAAAGTTGACTTTCAGGGACCACGGACAAATTCCACAAGTCGTAGACCAAACCACGGCTCATGGTTTCCATCCGTCATTCCTGGCCAAGTGAACAGGCTGCAAAAGGCAGTCTACGGGTCAATAGGATGGACCATAAAATAGATTATGGCCTGTCAAACCAATTAGTCATTCCTGAAGGACATGGAAGGTCTCTGATCAGGTTTAACGAGTCAATAGGATGGTATGTAGTGCAAACTACGGGCATTAGACTTGACTCGTGGTTCCTGGGAATCAGTCAGTCTCAGGACTGATACCATGAGTTAATAGGATAGGCCGTAGACTGAACTACGGTCCGTAGAACCAACTCGTAGTTCTTAGACCAGAGTCTGAGCCTAGCAAACTTAAACCATGACTCCATTCCACGACCCGTGGTTCAGACCATGGTCCGTGATTTGGACGCGTAAACCCTGAAAAGCTAAAAAAATTCTGACGTTCTGAGTATAAAAGTTGAATAAGTTTCCAGGGTGTTACAATATCTCCCTCTTGAGATAATTTGTTTTCGAATGAAGACTAAACAAGGGAAAACTAAAGTGAAAATAGCCCAACCAATCAACAATACATAAAATCTGAAGAACAAACATGATAACTGAGCTTGCAACTTAAAACATGATTGAATCAACTTCGAAAAACATGCACGCATACTAAGATCATGAGGGGAGCTTGATGGAATAGAATAGGATGGACATACTAATGAGGAAACTACTACCTCAAGCAAAAACTGGGTCGGATGGAAAGAGATGAGGGTACTTGGCTCTTATGGCTGATTCTGCTTCCCAAGTAGCTCCCTCAACTAGCTGATTCCTCCAAAGGACTTTTACCGAAGAGACTTCTTTGTTCTTCAACCTCTGAATTTGACGATCCAGGATCTCTATGGGAACCTCCTCATGGGTGAGAGTATCCTTCACACCCATATCCTCTAAAGGAACAATAAAGGTCTGATCACCAACACACTTCTTCAACAAACAAACATGGAAAACTAGATGAACCGCTTCTAACTCTGTTGGCAAATCCAACTCGTATGCAACGCTACAAACTCTCCTTAGAATTCGATAAGGACCTTCAAAATAGGGACTAAGATTACCTTTCTTGCCGAATCTCATCACACCCTTCATGGGCGACACCTTCAGAAAAACCCAATCATCAACCTCAAATTCCAATTCTCTCTTCCTCACATCTGCATATGATTTCTGTCAACTCTGAGTAGTCTTCAACCTCTCTCTAATAAGATGAACCTTCTCCATACTCTCATGCACCGAATCTTTACTAATCAAAGCTGCCTCACCTACCTCAAACCAATCAATAGGAGACCTATACCTCCGACCATAAAGCGCCTCATAAGGAGCCATCTGGATGCTATAGTGAAAGCTGTTGTTGTAGGCAAATTCGATAAGAGGTAAGTGATCATCCCAATTACCTTTGAAGTCAATCACACAAGCTCTCAACATATCCTCCAAAGTCTAAATAGTACGCTCTTCCTGGCCGTCAATCTGAGGATAAAAACCTGTGCTAAGCTTCACCTGAGTACCAAGACCTCTCTAAAATAATCTCCAAATTGGGAGGTAAACTGAGTACCTCTATCTGAAATGATGGACAATGGGACACCATGCAATCGGACTATCTCCCGGATGTAGAGTCTGGCATAATCATCCACTGAATCCATAGTCTTAACATCCAAGAAGTGGGATGACTTAGTCATCCAGTCGAAAATCACCCAAATCAAATCGTGTTGCCTACGAGTACGAGGCAAACCTGTAATGAAGTCCATATTGATCGCTTCCCACTTCCAAGTAGAAAGGTCAATATCCCGAGTCATGCCACCCGATCGCTGATGCTCTACCTTCATTTGCTAATAGTTGGGACACTTAGCCACAAAACCAGCTATGTCCCTCTCCATACCATTCCACCAATAGACTTCTCATAGATCACGGTACATCTTGGTGGCACCAGGGTGAATAGAGTTTCTTGAACTATGAGCCTCGGTCAGAATCTTCTGTCTCAACCCATCTATATCTGGACCACACAAACAACCCTGATAGCGAAGCACACCATCTCCCCTTGGGAGAAAACCTCAACCCTTTGCTGATGGACTGCACCCTTTAGCTGAAGCAAAATAGGATCATTGTCTTGCTTTGCCTTCACTTCAGCTACCAAAGATGATTCAGAAACATTCTGAACAATAACACCACCTTCTGTCGAGTCCATGAGGAGAACTCCCAACCTATCAAGCCTATGAACCTCCTTAACCAATTCCTTCTTTCCGTCTTCAACTGAAGACACACTACCCATGGATAATCTACTAAGTGCATCTGCCACAACATTTGCCTTACCCGGGTGGTAAAGCACACTCATATCATAATCCTTAAGGAGCTCAACCCATCTCCTTTGACCTAGATTAGATTCCTTTTTAGTGAACACATACTGAAGACTCTTATGATCGGTGAAAACATCCACATGAACACAATACAAGTAATGTCTCCAAATCTTTAAAGCGAAAACCACGGCTACTAACTCAAGATCATGAGTAGGGTAGTTCTTCTCATGGATCTTAAGCTGTCTAGAGGCATAAGCAATCACTTTACCACGCTGCATCAAAACACAACCCAAACCAATTCTAGAAGCATCACAATACATAACAAAGTCATCTAGGCCCTGGGGTAGAGCTAACACTAGAGCTGTGGTCAACCTAGTCTTCAATTCCTGAAAGTTCTTCTCACACAAATCAGACCACTTAAATTTAACCTTTTTCAGAGTCAATCGAGTTAAAGGGGCAGCAATGGAAGAAAATACTTCCACAAATCTCCTGTAATAACCGGCCAAACCCAAAAAGCTCCTGATATACGATGGGGAAGTAGGTCTAGGCCAGTTCTTTACTGCCTCAATCTTTTGGGAATCAACTCGAATACCATCTTTAGTCACAATATGACTTAGAAAAGCAATAGATTGCATCCAAAACTCACACTTGTTAAACTTAGCAAATAACTGTCTATCCTTGAGAGTCTGCAACACCACTCTCAAATGGTACGCATGCTCCTCCGTACTCCAATAATAGATGAGAATATCATCAATGAACATAATCACAAACATATCCAAATACTTCTTGAACACACGATTCATCAAATCCATAAAAGTTGTAGGAGCATTCGTTAGACCAAAAGACATTACAACAAATTCATATGACCATACCATGTCCTGAAGGCTATCATCGGAATATCACACTCTCTAACATGAAGCTGATGATAACCAGATCTAAGGTCAATTTCAAAGAAGAAACTAGCACTCTGAAGCTGATCGAACAAGTCATCAATCCTAGGAATGGGATACTTATTCTTGATTGTGACCTTGTTCAACTGACGGTAGTCGATACACATTTTGAGGGAACCATCTTTCTTTCGCGCAAACAAAATTGGGGCACCCCATGGAGAAATGCTAGGCCTGATGAAACCCTTATCAAAAAGATCCTTCAACTGGTCCTTTAATTCCTTAAGCTCCACCGGAGCCATTCTATAGGGAGGAATAGAGATAGGATTTGTATCTGGAAGAAGATCTATCCCAAAGTTGGTCTCCCGCTCGGGAGGGACTCTGGAAAAATCTTCGAGAAACACTTCTGGGAATTCATTCACAACAGGGACATACTAAAAGGATGTGGTTCTGGACTCTGTGTCCATAACCTGAACTATATGATAAACATAACCCTTTGAAATCATCTTCCTAGCCTTAAGATAATATATGAAATGACCTTTCGATTATGGGGTACTACCTTGCCACTCTAAGACGGGTTTATTTGGAAACTTGAAACTGACAACCCGAGTACGACAATCAACCGAAGCATAAAAAGCATACAACCAATCCATACCAGGAATAATATCAAAATCAGTCATCTCCAACTCTACTAAATCCGCTGAAGTGACTCTATGAAGGACTGAGATAGGAAAATTTGATAGATCCTTTTGGCTAAAACTGACTCACCAATAGGAGTAGAAATACAAAAGGGTTCTAAAAGTAATTCAGGATAAATTTTGAATTTGCATGCTATATAAGGGGTCACAAAAAATAGGGAGGCTCCAGGGTTCCACAAAGCATACACATCAAGAGAGAAGACTTTCAACATACCAGTGACAACATCATGTGAACTCTCCTGGTCCTGATGAGAGGACATAACATAAAAGAGTTTCTGGCGCTGGCCACCAGAACTAGAAGTTGTGCCCTACTAGGCCGGTCGACCTCCTGGGACTGCTAGGGTAGGCTGAGTCCTGCTACCACCTTGTCCCTTCTTAGCTAAAGGGAAATCTCGAATCATGTGACCAACCTGACCACATCCAAAATAACCCTCTCTACCGGCTAGACACTCACAAGGATGATTCTTTCCATAAATGGTATAAAGGGGTAGGAAGGCCCCTTTGCACCACTCCCCTGAGAATAAGAGCCCGCACCTCTACCAGACTGATCATGATGAGGCCTGGAGGCCTGAGAAGGAGAAATAGCAGTAGAATGCACAGGTCCTGATGACTTTTTCTGAAAGGAAGATCGATGCCCACCTCCGGACTTCTGATGACTGAATCCCGAACCCTCAGATCTGACTCTTTTGTTCTTCTTAGCCATCTCCCTAAGTTTTTCTGCCTTGATCTAGTGAGCATGAGTCATGAGTCTAGAAATATTCATATCACTCAACAGCATAGTGGACCTACACTCCTTCTTCACCATATCTGAAACCCCATAGATAAATTTACTCATCTGATCATGCAGGTCCACTACCCTAGCAGGAGGGTATCTGGAGAGCTGTGTGAACCTCAAACTGTACTTCTGGACTATCATGAACCCTTGTCTCAAGTTCATAAACTCCTCGGCCTTCGCTTGCCTTAACTCTCTCTGGAAGAACCAGTCAAGGAAAGCCCTTTTGAAACACTCCCAAGTCATAGGGACTTCATATCTAGCCCTAGCTTCTTTTCATTGTATGAACCAGATATGAACCACATCCTTGAGTTGATAGGATGCGAGCTCCACATAATTAACACTAACCACTTGCATAACATCAAAGATCTTCTTCACTTTATCAATAAAGCTCAGTGGGTCCTCACTCACTTTCGAACCCCAGAGCTCAGGTGGGTTCATGCGGATAAAGTCATGAACTCGGGCTACCCACGTTGAGGGGTGGACGGGGATAGGAGCTGGTTGGTTAGCCTGAATGGCCATGGTCTGGGCTAGAATATGGATGGTGTTCCTGAAATCCTTATTCATGACCTCAGGGGCTGGAACTGGAGGAACAACATTCCGAGCGGCTCGGTGAGGCATAGCATGGTGAGGCATAATCTGAAATGTACAAGGGAAGGATTAGAGGGATATTAGAGTTAAGTCATATCGCACGATATTATCATGAAAGAAGTGAATTTTTTCTAGGATATCTCATAGCTTTCCTCTCATAAGTGTGGCGTGCTTCACACATATAAAAGAGACTCTACTCGATACGGCTTTCAGACAACCTAGGACTTTTGAACCTGAGGCTCTGTACTAAGTTTTGTCATGCCTCGAGGCTACCCCTTAGATGTAACATAGGACTCGGGACCACAAGTGTCCCAAATTAACCTTTGGTCATAGCATAACTCAGATAAATCGATAGATAAGCAGAAGCATAATAGGAAGATCCAAAATCAAATGTATAGGTAATTAGGTCAAATAGAAATACACATCCAAAAAGGAGACCCGAATACTGTCTATGTCTGGAAAGTCTCTAACTGTCATAAAGAGTTGCTGGGATAAGACCCCAACTAACTCAAAACTCAAAAATTAAAATATAAAGAAAGGCTCGCTAACTCTAGTCCTCGAAGAATGAGGACTCACCAATGATCAGCTAAAAGTCTGGTGTAGTCTAGCCACGAGTCTGAGGGAAAGTGCCTGAATCTACATCATAAAAAGATGTAACGCAAAGTGCGTAAATACTATAGGATGTACCGAATATGTGAGATAAATAAGAATCTGAGATAAGCATGCTAAATAAACTTGTAAAACTGAAATCATGCTATAAGTGTAAAACTGAAATGCAAGAGACTCAAGGTGATGCCAAGAAAGTTATACAATATCATAGTAATCATAATAGTCCTAAAATCTGAAGGCAAAGAGTCAATGCATTTTAAAACCTGATATTGTTTATGTAGGAGGTTCTCTAACCGATATAGACCATGTGAGCTACATAGAATCCGATATATACTCCCCATCGAAAGGACCCAATATAACATGCCAGGGGATAGAGGCATGACTGTGGCATGATCACTAAATCTGATGCCCAACTGAGGGAACTTAGAACCTACGGGGGCACGTAGTTCTGGAACTAAGGGTACTCTCACCCTGTCCAACTCGGTGCTAATACTACTCCCAAAAATATATACATATAGCTCATAATACTTACGACATATCTGATATCAAAACTATTCATAACATAAGTAGACATATCTGGATGCCAAACCTTTCATAAAACATAGGGACATATCTAATGTCCAAAACTGTTCGAAAAGCATAAGGACATATCTGATGTCATGCAATTCACAAGTCATGAATCTTAAAGCTTTGCAAAACCATAATTCAAAATACACTTTCCTTTCTAATATCATAACTTGAAGAATTAGGCAAGCAATTTCATGAAAATAGAGGTCATGTTACCTAAACATACCAATTTTACTTGAAGACATGCAATTCAATGAAATCATGCTAAAATTCATTATCAACATATGGGCTTTTGAAGTCAACTAAGGAACTTTATTTAAATAATAGGTATGTAGTAAGAAATCATGAATTGATGCCTTAAAAGAAGACCCATAACTTTTTCCCCAATTTGAGTAAGAACCCTAATTTAGAAATTCACAAATTCAATTTAGAAGATTGAGGTTTTGGGCATAAGGGTGAAGAGAATCCCTTATTGGATACCCACATACCTTGATTGAAGCTAACCCACTTGAAATTGAAAAGAAAAGGAGACTTGAACTTGGAGCTTGAAGGAGTTCTTTTCCTTTTTGGGAGATGAATGAAGATTTGAGGAGGGACTTAGGCTAATGAGGGTGAAAACCCTTCTAGAAATAGTCAAAACAACCTCATTTAGGAGTTAAAAGAATGGGTAATGACTAAAATACCCCTGGGACATAATTAGGAAAAAGCTAGAAAAAGTTGACTTTCAGGGACCACACACGGATTCCACGGGTCGTAGACCAAACCACGGCTCACGATTTCCATTCGTCGTTCCTAGCCAAGTGAACATGCTGCAGAAGGCAGTCTACAGGTTAACAGGATGGACCATAGAATAGATTACAGCCCATCAAACCAATTCATCATTCCTGAAGGACTTGACAGGTCTCTAATCAGGTTTCACGAGTCAACAGGACGGTCTATAGTGCAAACTACGGGACGTAGAATTGACTCGTCGTTCTTGGGAATCAGTCAGTCCTCAGGTCTGATACCACGAGTTGACAGGATGGGTCATAGACTGAACTACAGTCCATAGAACCAACTCGTGGTTCTTAGACCAGGGTCTAAGCCTGGCAGACTTAAACCACGACCCGTGGTTCAGAACACGGTCTGTGGTTTGGGCTCGTAAACCCTAAAAAGCTGAACATTTTCTGAGGTTCTGAGTTTAATAGCTGAATAAGTTTCTGGGGTGTTACAATATGCTCAGTACTATAGGATGTACTGAGTATGTGAGAAATGCAAAATTTGAGGTAAACATGCTAAATATGCTATAAAGTTGATTTCATGCTATAACCATAAAACTGTAATGTAAATGACTCAATGCAATATCATAAGCTGAAAATATAATAATAAGGAGTAAGTTTGAAATTTGAGCAAGAGTCAAATAGATTTTTAAAATATGAAACTGATTTTGTGGGAGGTTCTCTAACCGACATAGGCCATGTGAGCTACATGAAATCTGATGTATCTGCCCCATCGAAAGGACCCAATATACCTTGCCAGGGTATAAAGGTATAACTAGTGTGATCACGATGTCTGATGCCCACAGAGGGGACTTAAAGAACCTACGGTGGCATATAGTTCTAGGATATACAAGGGGTACGCTCACCCAATCCAACTCGATGCTCAATACTACTCCCAAAACATACTTATAGCTCAACTTATACTTTTGACATATCTAATGCAAAATCTGTTTGAAAAGCATAAAGGTATATCACATACCATGCAATTCACTTAGCTTAGGTAGACATATCTAGATGCCAAACCTTTCATAAAACATAAAGGCATATCTGATGTCATATAATTCATACTTTTAAACCCTTTAAAACTTAGCATAGCCATAATTCAAAATACACTTTTATTTCTAAATTCATAACTTGAAGAATTAGGCATGCAATTTTATGATAATAGAGGCCATGTTATCTAAACATGCCAAATTTCACTTAAAACATTCAATTGAGTGAAAACATGCTAGAATTCATCTATGATGCATGGGCTTTTAAAATCAACTAAGGAACTTCAATTAAATCATAGATAAGTAATAAGAAACCATGACTTGGTGCTTTAAAAGAAGACCCATAACTTTTCTCCAATTTAAGTAAGAACCCTAATTTTACAATTTCATAAATCAAGGTATTACATGAGAATTTAGGCATAAGGGTGAAGGAAATCCCTTATTTAAGACCCATATACCTTATTGAAGATAGCTTGATTCAAAGTGGAAAAGAAATGGAGACTTGATCTTGGATCTTGAGACTTGGAGCTTGAAGGAATCCTTTTCCTCTTTAGGTAGATGAATGAGGGAATAAGGAATGACTTAGGCTAATAAGGGTAGAAACCCTACTAAAAGTGGTTAAAACGACCTCACTTAAGAGATAAAAGGGTGGGTAACTATAAAAATACCCATGGGATTTAATCAAAGAAAAGCTGTTAAAAATCTCGAATTCAGGAAGCACGGGTGCAATCCACGAGCCATAGACTGAACCACGACTCATGATTTCCACACATGGTTCTTGGCCAATTGATCAACTGCTGAAGATGTTCTACGGGTCAACAGGACGGACCGTAAACAAACTACGGTCTGTTGACCCAATCATCATTTTTAGGGGAAATAGTTAGCCTTCTGATCTGATTCCACGAGTTGACAGGATTAGCCGTGGTTTGAACCACGATCCGTAGAACCAACTCATGGTTCTCAGACCAGAGATGAACCAGCAAGCATGAACCACGGGTTCATTCCACATCTCATGGTTCAAACCACGGCCCATAGTTTGGACCCGTAATTCCTGAGATGAACAAATTTTTTAGATTTTCTAAGTTTACAAGCTGGATCGAATTCTGGGGTGTTTCAGTACCACACCTGGTATGGGATTGATTGCTATATATGTGTTGGTTCCTTGAGTGAACCGAGCTTATTGTTATTTATGTTCATTACTTGTTAATTCCTTGAGTGAACCAGGCTTATCTATTATTGATGTTCATTACATATTGGTTCCTTAAGTGAACTGGGTGTATCTGTTATTAATGCTCATTATATGTTGATTTCCTGAGAGGGCTGAGATTTAGTATTACTTGACATATATATTGGTTCTTGAGGGGCTGGGTTGGTGTGCTTAAGTGGTAAGGTGGTTTCATCTATATACCAGGGTTGCATGTTAAATGGCATAGATGATGTCCTAGGGATCCTTGGGAGGGGGGGTCCCGGGTAGCTTGCAAGTTGTGTCACAATTATATGTGGTCTGGTTACTTGCATAGTTGGGCATGACTTATATGGTTGTTGAGTCCGATTGTTGATTGGGGGGTCTTATTGATAGTAATATGGACTTGATTATTTCATATTGTCTGGTAATAATCAGTTAATGTGATACCCTTGCAATTATCATTTTGATAAGAGTGACAGGCCAGTTAGCGGTGATGTCTAGGCTAATTGGTCACAAGACTAGGGCTTGTGAGGCGTATTGCATGATGGGTTCAAGATGGGTAAGCATGGAGGGCCTCAGGTTCCTAAGGAATCGGGTTTGACTGGGTTAGTGAAACAAGGCTAGTATTTTGTGAGTCCCTGAACTGAAGGGATGTCAAGGGTATGGAACCTTGGGGGTCGAATATGCAGAACTCACAGGTAGTCCATTGTTTAGCTAAGGGCTAAGGGTCAATAGTGGTTGACCTAGAATCTTAATTCGAGTCAGGGTGGTAAATCAAGGTTTTGTAGGTTGTCTCTCAACTGGCTAGCAGGGGTGGATAGTAGACCTGATTGTTGAGGCTGGAACCACTGAGGTGCTTATAGTGGTTGGTAAGATGGGTGACTTGGGAAGTCCTAGTGTTAAGTGTGACTTGGGAAGTCCTAGTGTTAAGCATGACTTGGGAAGTCCTAGTGTTATGTGTGACCTAGGTAGTCCTAGTATTATGTGTGACCATTTGGTTGTGACCAGGATAGAATGGTGGAAGGGCTCCAAAGGGTGGATTTTGCAGTGAAATAGGATAGGAAGGCTTGGGATAGAACATACAGGTTCATAAATGTTACATCATGGTAGTAAAGGTGGTTGATAAGGGGTTGGATTTGGTAACTTTATATTGTATGTTTCTTTTAGATTTCTGCATGATATTATATGGTGGATTTGGGTCGATCGATGATGCCTACCAGTACGTATTATTTGTACTGATACTACTCTTGCTATACCTTTTTGGGTATAGTATGGTTGTAGGATCAGTGATGTTTCTTAGATACAGGACAATGGTGATCTCCAACAGCTTCTACTCTTCGTTTCCATGGTGGAAGCAGTGTCTTCTTTTTGTACTTGTTTTTCTCCTTTAGAGATCTTGCACCTGTTTAGACTAGTTCCTAGGGAGGTATTATATTCAATGTTGTAAAGGATTTTCACTATACTAAAGTTGTAACATTTTTTCGTATTACAAAGGTTATTTTTTCTTATGTTTTACTTTTGATTTCTGCATTACTTATTGGATCGGGTGGTAAGGGTTCTCCTATCTAGGTGCTTAGAGTAGGTTTTCGTACGGCCCGATAGTTGGATCATGAAAAAATAGTATCAGAGCCTAGGTTACTGGTCTCCCAGTACAAGAGTAAATGTGGAATAGAGTCCTATGGATTGGTGTGTTAACACCCACACCTAATCTTTGGGAAGCGATGAAGCATGTTAGGAAATTGTTCCACTTCTTTCATTCCTTTTGTGCGGTCTATTGCTTGTTTGTATGGGTTGAGTCCAATTGGTATCTCTTGATTCCAATTGGTATCTCAATGAGGTAGAAGGATATCATTTGACTCCGGCTGAAATAACACAAGCAAGGGAAATTAGAATCGGGAAGGATCTAATTGGTATTTTGCTTGGGAGGCTATGTAAAGGCATGGATGAATTGGCTAATGATCATCCATAAGGCGAATTGAAGATAATGAACCTGATTTGATTGAGTGCTGAAGCTCAAGATTTGTGATTATGTGCATTGTATTGTTTGAATGACTGCGAATGTATGGTGTGTAATTGCTTGAATTAGTTTGAAATTAGTGGTTAGTGAAGAGTTTTAACTTGGTTATATGTGATTGGTTAAAGGGTTAACCAATATGTGACTATACTGAAATTTTTGGGTTAAGTTTTAGGCATGGACTTACCATTGGTAAAACTGGTAAGGGGCCATGATCATTTGTGACGGTGGGAAATTTCTAGTTTCAGGACAGTTGGGATTGGTTGGGAACCATGGGGAAAAAAGGCTAATCTTGTATGATGGCAAAAATGCGATGTTATGAACAACTTTCTGGTCTGTTTCGTAATTGATTTTATGATAATGTAGTGCTAAATTCTCAATTATGCATTGCTAGGGGTTAACGTTGATAACAGGGAAGAGAAATGAGGAAATTTTGTAGAAAATGGTAAATTTTCTGGGCTGCTGCTGTTGGGGGTCGCCACAGCGGTGTGCTAGCCGCTATAGCGGAAGGGGCATGGTAGAATCCCTGTCCCATTTTTCCTTGTTTTGTTTTTCATCCTCGATTTATTTTAAATCGCTAGTTGAGCTGCGGGTTATTGCATGAATTATAAAAAAAAATTAGCATCCATGTGCGATAAAAGGAAAGGGTAGATATGGTAGCCCGAGGCATAAGGGTTATTGGCTTGATGTGGGTGATGTTACCTATTTGAGGTAACCTATACGTATTTGAACATCAGATCTTATTTGATGCGGTGATTTTTTTATCCTTGATTGAGTAACTACTTGCATTGTAATGATAATGTGTAGTTAATGAGAAAACCGTG
Organism: Jaltomata sinuosa; assembly: GCA_003996215.1. Lineage (NCBI taxonomy): Eukaryota > Viridiplantae > Streptophyta > Magnoliopsida > Solanales > Solanaceae > Jaltomata > Jaltomata sinuosa. The sequence goes on along the minus strand of QJPP01002787.1, from coordinate 81,091 downwards.
AAATTATGGTGGAACCAAGTTTCTGGGTATTGGTAAGATTATGATTGTCCATTGGTGGGAATAGTCGCTCATGCAGTATTTGGCAAAATAACCTGTAATTGGCTGAGTAGTGTGGGAGACTGCTCATAGGCTTATTCTATGAGAATGTTTTGGCTAACTGTAGCTCTTGGGAAGAGTATAACAGCATTGTGGGAAATTTGAAATGAGTTTCTTGTGCATGATCGATGATCCTTAGTGGTAGGGTTGGTTGAGAGAGTGGGGTTAGTAAATGGTTCATTGATCAGTTATATCCCTCTTATTAACCATGATAATACATGGTGTAACTGCTTATTGAGTGGTGGGGGTGTGCAAGTTATATCACTGGTTAAGGTGTAAGTGCCCGGGTAGAATTCTCCATAGGATGAGAGTTGAAAAAAATCTCAGCTAGGATGGGTTCCAATAGAAATTTGGTGTTGTGTGGTTTAGAGATACTTGGTATCTCGGGGTGTAGTGTTGATGGGAGTAAGGTGATACCATGATATGTGAAGGTCATAGTATACCATAGAAGCTTTAGGAATGGAGATCGGGTTAGTAAAACTTCAGGTATAGCATTTAACGTAAATGGATTAGTCCGGAATATCAAAATCAGGGTTGTGTTGTATAATTTGGCCAAAACTGAGACTTTTTGGAGTTACTGCCTCACCTATACCGCTATAGCGGATGGCAGGGCGCCACCGCGATGCCACTATAGTGGGAATTTTCTCACTGTAGCGAGGCCGCTATAGCGGGAAAGGGGTCGCCACAGCGGGTTTCGGTTCCTCGTGGCATGAAAAATTATTTTTCGTTATGTTTGAATTTCTTTCACGCTGATATTTCAATGAGACCCCGAATTTCTAAGGCACTCGGGAAGGAGTATTCTTATTAATCTCGTGTTGCTCGAAGGGAGGGATTTCTTGACAGATCAATATAGAATTAAATTTTGGTTAGCTTTGGTTACACTGAGAGATTTAAAAATTCGGTGGTTCGCGTAAGGTTATATTTACGCTATCATAGTAGAGCATTAAGGTTCAAGGGGGTGGCTCATTCTTTTCCTTCTGCCTTAGAGATCATTCGGGGATGAACGATGGGTAAATTGGTATCTATTGTAATGACCTTGTCAGTCGTTATTAAAAGGAACCTCGTTATGGGTGAGTTATTTTGTGAAGAAACGAGTTAGAAAACTTCCGAGTTAGGGAGTTTGAAATTTTGGGCTAGGCTAGTGTCACAAAAATTCTAAGCAAGGTAAGGTCTAGGACGATTCAGGAAAGGGTTGGATAAAATATCTTAGGTTGACCTAGTTTTTTTCTTTAGCTAAGGCGTTAAGGAGTTCGGAAAACTTTTCAGAAGTGAATTCAGGTGAATAGAACTCCCGATATCAAATTTGATGTGAAAGGATAGGTTTGGAATGTCAAGATTTAAAGTATGCTGTAAAATGGGAAATTTTTTGAGAGATTTTTTGAGGTTCTATTCCGTGTCAACCGCTATAGTGATTGATACTGCTCCATAACGATGACCGCTATAGCGGAGAAATTCCCGCTATAGCAGTAGTCAAGGTAGTTAACCCCGCTATAGTGGGATTAGACTGCTATATCAGGATGAAGGGACCTGTCACGCCCCGAGGTTACCTCCTAAACGTAACACAGGACTTGAGACCACAAGTGCCCCAAGCTAACCCTTGGTCATAGCATTCTCAAGCATAACAAAAGATAAGAGGAATCATAATAGATAAATCTGGAATCACATAAATGGATAATCAAGTCAAATAGTAATACAAAATCCAGAAAGAGACTCAAAAGTTGTCTATGTCTGAAAAGCCTCTACTCATGACATAAAGAGTTGCTAGGACAAGACCCTAGCTAACTCAAAGTGCGGAAAAATATAATAGCTAACACTGGCTAAGAACATAACTAATCCTCAATCTAAGAGGACTCACCAACAACTGACAGAAAGTGGCCTGGAAGCTCTAGCCTCGGGTCTGAGAAGGAACACCTTAATCTACATCATCAAAGGATGCAGCGCAAGATATGCGTCAGTACTATAGGATGTACCGAGTATGTGAGATTTGCATAGGTCATGCTAAAAATATACTTGAAAGCGTGTTTAAAACTGATATCATGCATAATTTATGATAAAAATGCCTAAATTATCCTTGAAGCTGAAATCATGTGGTAATAGTAAAATCTGTAATGTAATGACTCAATACAATATCATAAGCTAAAAATATAATCACAAGTAGTAAGTCTGAAATCTGAAAGCAAGGAGTCAATACATTTTTAAACTTGAAACTGTTTCTGTGGGAGGTTCTCTAACCGACATAGACCATGTGAGCTACATGGAATCCGATGTATACGCCCCATCGAAAGGACCCAATATACCTTTTCAGGGTATAGAGGTATGATTGTGGCATGATCACTAAATTTGATGCCCAACAAAGGGGACTTAGAACCTACGGGGGCACGTAGTTCTGGGATATACAAGGGGTACGCTCACCCAATCCAACTCCGTACTCAATACTACTTCCAAAACATACTTATAGCTCAAATAGTACTAGGAAATATCTGATGCCAAAACTGATCATAACTAATGACATATCTGATGTCAAATTTGTTCATAGCTTAGGTAGACATATCTAGATGCCAAACCTTTCATAAAACATAGGGACATATATGATGTTATGCAATTTCAATTCATAAGTCTTAAAACTTAGCATAGCCATAATTCAAAATATACTTTTCTTTCTAAATTCATAGCTTGAAGAATTAGGTATGCAATTTCATGATAATAGCGGCCATGTTATCTAAACATGCAAATTTTTGCTTGAAAATATGCAAATCAATGATATCATGCTAAAATTCATCATCAACATATGGGATTTCGTAAACATTCAAGGAACCACAATTAAAACATGAGTAATGAATAAGAAGTCATGAATTAACACTTTAAAACGAAGCCCATCAATTTTCTCCAATTTGGGTAAGAACCAAGTTTCATAAATTAGATAAGGATTAGCCTTAAAATCATGAATAAGAAACCACTCATAAAACCCCATGCAAAATCATGCAATTTTGAGTTAGAATCCATAGAAGAATCATGAGGAAATAATTTTAGAAGGACCCATAAGAATTGGGTAAGAACCCTAGTTTAGAAATCCATAAGTTCAATATAGAAGATTGGGGTTTTGGGCATAAGGATGAAAGAATCCCTTATTGAATACCCACATACCTTGATTGAAGCTAACCTACTTGAATTGGAAAGACTTAGGAGACTTGAACTTGGAGCTGGAGACTAGGAGTTGAAACCCTTGCTTGAAGCTTGATAGGATGGAAAATTCCTTTTCTTCTTTTGGAAGTTGATTAAAGGAATGGGAGAGAACTTAGGTCAAGTGGAAATAAAAACCCTCTTAAATAGGCTTAAAATGACTTAGTATAGGAGTTAAAAGAGTGGAAAATTACAAAAATACCCCTGAACTTAAGCTTGGAAAAAGTTTGAAAAAATCGATTCCAGGGACCACGAGTTAGTCCATGGTCCATCATCCAAAAAAATGGACCTTCAAAGGGATTCGTGGTTTCAAATTCCACTTCTAGGGTCTACTAGAACTCAACACCATGAGTCACTCTACGGTCCGTGGTTCAGGACGATGGACCGTCCTGTGACTCGTGGTTCCGACTTTGGGATATGAGGATCCTCTGATCCTCAGAGATTACGGGTGGAAGGACGGTCGTGGAATAGGTTGACATGTCGTCAACCCACTCGTGGAATAGGTTGACATATCGTCAACCCACTCGTGGAATTTTGTAAGACTTGGTACCTCTTTGAAGGTGATTCTATGGGTTATAGGATGGACTGTCATTCAAAATGATGACCCGTCAATTCATTCGTGGAAACTGGGCAGAAAAGCTAAATTTTGACAAACCACGGGTCACTCTACTGACCGTGGTTTTGGTCTACGGGTCGTGAACCAACCAGTGGTTTTGAAGATAAAAATTTTAAGGTGCAGTTCAGCAATGACGAGTCATAGTACGGACTGTGGTTCAGAACCACGGTTCGTCATTCCCATCAGTCATCACTGGCATCACTGCAGTAAACTGCTCATAACTTTTTACTCCGGACTCTGATTAATGCGAGGTCAGTGGCGTTGGAAAGAAGACTCAAAAACCTTTAATTTGATGGGTACTAGGCCACCTAAATATTTATTTTTTAGGAGTAATGATCATTTGAAGTTGACCCTAGTTTAGTCTTACATGAAAACTTACTTGGGTGAGGTGCTTGCGACTTAACTTCATGATAGGAGTTTCTTATGAACATGATTCGCATCCAAAGCACTTACCACACTAGTAAAATGATCATTACACTCATGGAAAAGGTTCGGGGTATTAGCTTAGGATTTTTGGGGTGTTATAGGACCAGAAAACCCAAAAATGGTTTATATAATTTTATTCTCTCCTCTTCAGTTTCAAACAAATGAGGGTTGCTCCAAAAACCCTCCTAGGCTTCTCCAAACCCGGGGAGCAATGAAGAGGAAGGATTCCCGCTTGAATGGGTTAAAACCCATGGATTCCATACCTCTATAGTAGATGTTTGGCGCCCAGGAGGCTAGGTTTAACTGAGTATACTTAGACCTGTAATTCATTTCATATTATTGTTGTAGAATGCCGAGAGAATTCATGCCTAGGCCTTTGGGCACGGAGTCTGCAGGATTAATTTATGGGTTGTTTGGTTGACTGAAGGTGGAGTTGTTGTGTCATGAATAATGTGTTTCCGATTCATGTCTTATTGTTGATATTAGAATTTTACATCCTGGGGAGACTAGATTCTCTGGTTGTAATGACCCTTCCGGTTATTCTCACGTTTATGCTTTTCTTGTACTATTAGAGCTTTCCTGTAATGGTCCTAAGTCATTTATGGCTTGCTGGGACTGGTGGTTTGGCGCCCTGGCCGTTCATTTGGTTTTATGGCTATTTTCCTGTTTTAGAGGTGAGTCTTAAGAGTTAAGTTATCAAAATCGTAAGATAGTGATTTGCGATTCTATGACCTCAACTGACCTTGTGGGAAGGTCGATGGTGTCGTATGACCTTAACCTTCGTCCCGTATCAAAGGCTTGCGAGCCTAAATTTGAGAATTTTATTAACATTGCGCGTATTTAAAAATATTTGATTTGAAAGTTGAATTTGGTAAAGAGTTTTATTTTTCTAAAAATGTTTTAAATATTTATGAAAAATTTATTTAAATTATGATATATTTGCATCTATATTTATTTTTTAAGAGTTTTATAATTTATTAGTATTTTGACGGAGATAATAAACTTAGTTATGTTAAAAATTATTATTATAATATAGTATATTTTATTTGAAATGATTTTTTATTTATTATGATATATTCAAACAATTATATTTATTTTACCACGAACCTATACAATACCCGAGTACTTACGTAATGGGATAAAATAGTTTTAGAGTGGCACCTCCACTCCACGTGGAGGTTAATAAAGTGGACAACAAATTATTTTCCAACTACAATTAGTTGACACATGTCCAATTAGCATATAGTATAGATATTAAGTGTGTGGCAGAAGTGATAATTGATATCATATTCATATATATGTGTTTTTGCTTCATTATTCATTAAGTGTTATAAGTTTGTTTCAAAAAAATATATGACCCTGCCGAGGTGCCTTTTATTTTTCATTAAAAGAGTAAATATAGTGTGTTCTCTTTAAACACGCTTGAAATTTATTCATATGCATACTTGGAGAGAAATTTTTGCGGAAAAATATTTTTGACGATTCATTGGACCACCAAAAAAAAAAGTCAATTATCTACGTCAAGTTATTCAAGCCCAAATTCGAGTTTGATTTCATTTCAGAGCTTCTCGGAATGGTTCGAGCTTGGACATTGTCATTCTAGCAGCTTGTCATCGTACGGCAGGTAGGTTACAGTTTAACTCTTTTAGACTTTGCGTATATAGGTTATAATTGTACTAATTAGCATCCTTGGGTTGAGTTTATTAGCTTGGTACTCCAGACCTTATCCGCTTCTTCCTGTCTGACTTATTTTCACTTCGATGATTGTAGTATTCGTTGTAGTTGATAGTATCACTCTTGTGGTCCTGTGTGGCCTTGTATTTGACTCTGGATCATAGATGGTAGGTTATTTGGGAATGTCTATAAGTCCTGAACATTGATATTGCAATCATAGGCTGGTTATATGTGTTGTAGAGCGATTGGAGCCTGTGCAGGGCCGATAAGTTGATTGTTAGCCGTTGGGATACTGTTTGTGATTAAGCATGCAATTATCATGCATACAAAAAGGTTGATCACATGTTTTACTATAGTTTTGGCTTCGGACCTACTATTGATGGTTTTCTAAACCTTGCATGGCCCCAAGGGGCCATTTTTGGTAAAAATAGTTAATAAAGGTTGGAATTGTTTGCGTGGATTTTCTTGGGGTAAGGAAGAATTTAAAGGATGATTTTTATCACTATTTTCTTACTTATACTAGACTCGGCTGGGCCGTAGTGCTAGAATTGATTTTTTATTAATTTGAAATGGTACTAGACTTGGTCGGACCGAGCAACAAATTGATTTTACTACTGTTTTAGACCCAGTTATGTCCGGGCACCCTGGATGAAAGTTTTGAGACTTGATTCCCTGATTTAGACCCGGGTAGAACCCCAGACGTGCCTTTTTGAGGTCTAGTGAATTATTTGGACCCGGCTACATTCTGAATGGTTATATTGAGATTACGAGATTTAGTATGTAGTCTACAATTAGACTTCCATGGACCTTGCCGATCAAGACCAGGGGTTACATGCTGCGAGTGTCGGAGGAGGGGTGTACGGTGGAGTTGAGGTACTCGAGGGAATCCCTTTCATGGATCTGCATCTATTAGGCCTTTTAGGTACCGGAGGCGGTAACATACGACACTACTATCACTTGGTTTCAGCATATCATATCACATCATGCATATTGTATTCCGATCCACCCTTGTTTGCTGTTTGCTCAGTGTACGCTCCTGTAGTATGGGATGTCGGAGGGTTTGTTTTTACTTGTATGTATTCTTCGAGTGTATGGGCCCCATGGAATTATAGGTAGACTTTTATTTATTATTATTTTATCGCGATATTGATCCTGATTATGCTGTTACTAGCATGAATTGGTTTTAATCTTGTTTTCAAACGTGTTATCATTATTTTCTTTTCCTCATTTTCTTTTTACTTGAGATTACCGGTATACCGTCTTCTCCTTTAATTGTCTTTATATATTGTTAGTTGTCACGACCCGATTTCTCGGTCATGATGGCACCTACAACCCCCGGTAGGTGAACCAATCCCCGTAGCCCAGAACAGTTAGTAATGGGCTACTATCTAACAAATAAGAGAACAAGACGAATAGATCAGATAAAAGGACTATAAATATATACATATGCGGAAACTAAACCAAACCCCAAGACCTGGTATCATAGTATAGAGCCAAACTACATACATGGAGTGCAAATAAACAAAACTATATATACAGATGTCTCTGAATGTAATAGAGTACATGAAGCAAAAGATAAACTAAAGCTAAGCTCCGATCGCCAAGAGCTCCTTAGCCTGAAGTAGTCTCCAAAGATTTCCAAGCACGAATCACAACGATCTAACGGCGATGGCCCGGTAGGATCTGCACCCAAAGATGCAGGGGGTAGGGGTGAGCACCAAATGCGAAGCATAAGGTACCCAGTAGGTATCATAGGCCGACTGGGCACATTAAGATAAAAGCGTAGTAATAGACAGAATAGAAGCAAGCAGTCACAGAAATCAACGAAAGGTACACAGGAACTAGCCCAGAGGGAAATCAACAGAACCACATGTGAGGCTAGTAAGCAGAATATACACACCAAAGGCACATGTGAAAGTAAGAAATAACGCACCTGGGGTCCTTGCAATAACAGTGTATACAAAATAAGTTTACGAAATGGACGGTATACCGGTAACCTCAAGTGTAAGAAGAAGAGAGAAAGAGTAATGATAGGCATGCTCAGAGACATGAATCAAACTCAACTAATCATATCAATCTCAAATCCAGAAACTAACAGTCTAGCAGTAACCAATCTCATACTTATCCATAATAGAGAACAATTCTGTAAGTAAAATAGCAAAAGTCTACCTACAGTCCCCCGGCCGCCCATACAACCGAGGAACACAAACAAGTGAAAACAAACCCTCCGGCATCCCATACTACCGGAGAGTACAATCAGCAAACAACAAACAAGGGTGGAGCCTCGAACCATGAATGATATGATGCATGAAGATCTCAAGTGAAATGGTATCTCTGTATGTACCTCCTCCGGCGCCGATCCGGCCCAGCAGGTAGGTTCCATGGAAGGACTGCCCGTATACCTCTACTCCACCGTATACCCCTCCTCCCGGCAACATGCAGCCCGTAGCCCTGGCCCGGATGGCAAGGTCCATGGAGGTCCCAGACCCCATACTAAAACTCAGTATCAGAACATATCGTCCGGAAGCAAGTCCGGTATCAGGATGGAGACCCAATATCGAATATGCAATGCCCAGACCCTGTCCAGGACTAAAGTAGTAGGAAAATATCTCAAAAACCCCTCCAAGGGTGCCCGGGCAAAACCGGGTCTAAACAGTAAAAAGTCATCTTAGGTGCTCGGTCCGACCGAGGCTAAAAATCATCTCAAGTAACAAGAAAACTCAACTAGCACCCCGGCCCTGCCGAGTCTAGCGATAATCGTAAAACTGATGATTTTAAACATAATTTTACTTTCTTTGCCCAAGAATACTCACAAGTCAAATCAAACCATTTCCAAATCATTTCCATCAAAAATGGGGCCCCCGGGCCATGCAAGTTTAGAAAATAGTGTCAGTAGGCCCGAAGCCAAAATCATAGTAAAACATGATAAACCTCTTTATATGCATGGAAATGGTATGATCACATACAATAGCTGCCCAGCAGCTCACAATCAACCTATCGACCCTGCACAGGCCCACAGCTACTCAGCAAGCATAACCAGCCTAGAAGGATAATCTATGCCCGGGACTCGCGGACATTCCAAAATCCCACCTTCTATGTTCCAGAGTCAACAAGGCCTCACAGGACCACAAGGGTAAATAAAATATATCGGCAAATACTACAATCAACGGAGGAACAAAAGTAGGCGGACATGAATAAAGCGGTCAAGGTCTGTGGTACCAACCTAATAAACCAACCCAAGGATGCCCATTAATACAATTTTATTTTATATATACGGAGTCTAGGGAAAATAAACCGTAACCTACCTGTCGTCGACGATGACAAGCTCGAACCACTCCGAGAAGAATCCAAAACTAAATCAAACTTGATCTCGGGATTGAATAACTCGACGTCGATAATTGATTTTCTTTTGTTGACCGATTATTGCGTCAAAATAATTTTCCCCTCAAAAATCTTTATTTGCGCATGGTGAATTAATTGTGCACAATTGTGATCAATGCAATTTACATTCTAACGAAGTATAAAGTAAGTTGGCAGCAATTTACATTCAATTTGTAATTTGCTCAAATGCTTAAATGAGTAGGCAGCAATTGCCATTGTTGTCGACATTTGGCAGCTTGTCACCTTGGGTGTCCCTCCCCTCCACTTCCATGTGGAAGTGGGGGTTATTTAACACCTCGTCGCCCCTTCCGTTATATAAATATTCGGGTATTGCATAAATTCGTGGTATAATAAATACAACTTTTCAAATATATCATAATTGATAGAAAATTATTTCGAATAAAACCTACTATATTATAATAATAATTTTCAACATAACTAAATTTACTATCTCCGATAAGATATTACAATATATAAAAACCTTATAAAATAAATACATATACAATTGTATCGTATCAAAAATATTTTCCATAAACCTTTAAAATATTTTGAAAAGGTAGTAATAATATAATTTTCTACCACATTCCACTTTTAAATAAAATATTTTCAAATACACGCACGATACTAATAAAATTCTTAAGCCTAGGCCCGTAATTCACCAACGCACGATTTTGATACTCAAGAATTCTCTCGGGATCCTCCCTTATGTTTTATCACTGTTTCGGAACTGAAATGGCATCTTAAAACGTGAAGTTGAGGCTTAAATCGAGTTTAACCCGACCCGGTTCGCGACCCGGTTCGTAACCCGTTTTCTGCCAGACAGTCCGCGGTAAAACAGTCATAACTTTTTACTCCAAGATCAGTTAGACGTGAGGTTTTGTGCGTTGAAAACTAGACTCGTAGACCTTCGATTTGGTATTTTGGGAGACTTCTAACTCTTTATATATTGAGAGAAAAGCCCTGAGACATTTGACCAAAAGTTCAGAAAATTCATTAAAGAACTTACGATAACTTTTGCCGACTTGCTTGGCTTCAAAACTTATAATGCGACTAAACAAATGGGCCCAACACCGAAATACCAGTCCTGACGAGCCTTAAGTGACTTGGGGCCGCTACAAACACGCTCTAACGGCACAAGGAAACCGTATTCGTGGAAATAACCGGAAGGGTCATTACATTAATGCATGGACCCCAGGTGCATTCCTTCTTCCTTCACCTATGTTCTGTGTTGTATAGTTCTATTAGCTAGCCTAGCATGATTGTTTTCTCCTTTTATTCTTTCTGTGCTAGCTTCCATGTGCTTGTTCATTGTTTTTGTGACTACCTGATTCTTTTCTGCTACATTATTTCTTTTATATCTTATATGCGTTCAGCCGACCTATGATACCTACTGGGTACCCATTGCCTTGCAATTAGTTTTCATACTACACTTTTGCATCTTTTGGTGCAGATCCGAGTGTGAGTTCTCTCTACTGATCGCGCTGCCTGGTGCGAGGTGTTTTTGGACAATCCGAGACTGAGGGTGATAGCTTTAATTCATCTTCTGTATTATGTACTCTCTTATCATTCAGAGACATATGTATATCTCCTTTTTGGATCTTTTGTACTCTGTTGATGTAGTTTTGGCTCTTATACTATGATACCAGGTTTTCGGTTTGGTTTGGCTTCTGCTTACGCATTTCTGATGCTTATTTCTTTATCTTATTTTTCTTGTTTCCGCTTATATTATGCTTCTTCTGCTTGCTTGTTAGATAGTATCCCATTACTAACCGTTTAGGGCTACGAAGATTGGTTTGCCTACTGGGGTTTTTTAGGTGCCATCATAATCGAGAAATCGGATCGTGACAGCTTGGTATCAGAGCCTAGGTTCACCAGTATCATCGATATAGGAGCCAATGTCTAGTAAAGTCCTGCGGATCGGAGAGGAGACGTCTGTACTCAATCTTCGGAAGGCTACAGTGGCATCTTAGGAAATATGACTCTCTTATTGCTTCTGTATCGTGCGTGCGTCTTATCCTTGATAGTTGTTGACACCCAATTTTGACCTTCCTATACCTCGCCAGGGTTGTTATTTTACTAATATTTTATATTAAAATCAATTTTCTTAACATATTACATTTATTTATAAAATAATTCATGTGTTTTGTCGTTATCCTGACATTTTCTAAATTTATATTTATAATTTATAAAAAATATAATTAATTTCTATTATTGCTATTTTATCATGAATTTCATCTAAAGTTATGTTACATTGATTTTACACAATTTGACAAACTGATATTATAATAATCGACATTTATTATTTATTATTATTACTATTATTATTATTATTATTATTACTATTATTATTATGTATGTAAGTATGTATGTATGTATGTATGTATGTATGTATGTATGTATGTATGTATGTATGTATTATTATTATTATTATTATTACTTATTAACTATTATTATCGTTTTCGTCATTATGACAAATATCGCTATTTCTTTGGTACAATTTTTGCTATCGGTAGTATAATTACTATTATCATTTTTTGATCGTTTGACTATATTCATTATTGATACAATTGCTAGTATATTTATATGTTTAATAATTATTGAGATAATAGCCCAATTTACAATTTCCTTCTCAATTTATTTAAATCCTAGACCCTTTCTACCCAATTTATTTCAATTTTAGTCTAAAATTGAGCCAATTTGGCCTGATTTTAATTTCAAATCTGACCCATATTGAGATTAAATCTCAGCCATTGATCTAATGTGATCAACGACCGAGATCAAAGCTCAACTTTCCTTTCCTTTTAAACAACACACCCTAACCCTAAGCTCCATTTGCTCAACACCATCCGCCACTCCCTTTCTCCCTTGTCTCTTCCTCTTTCTTCCTCTCTTCACCGCCACCACCATCGCCGCCGGCAAACTACCAGCCGCGGCGGTCCAGCAACCACCCTCCCCCTTTCCTTGCTCTCCGTCTCCTCTCATCCTCACCTCCCCTCCACCGTTCTCCCCATCATCGGCGAAGCTCCACCATAAACACCACCCCACTCTCCTACTCCTCTCCCTTCATCCCTCTTCGTCCGCCTCTCCCTACCAGCGAAATGACAACCACCAAAACCCTCAACCAGTCACGCCGGCTCCGATAAACCATGCAGCCATCACGCGGATGCCACCCTCTGCATCGTCGCTATCTCGGCCTCTCCAGCCAGAAGCCACCAAATAGACCCCCGTTCTCTCCTTTTTCTGTTACCCAAATGAAAATCAAACCCCCCAAAAGTCTTATATTCTCCGGCGAACTTCGGAAAACTCCGATGGAGCGAGCACCACATGTGGAGGACCATTGATTTCTCGTGATTAAGTTTGGGATAATCAAAAAGCTTTAGAATTAGCCGCTCTTTAATTTCTTTCGGAGCTCCGAGGTTATGATGCATCCGTCTCTGGTATGTTCTTTTCTGCTCAAATGCCACCTTATTCCACTTCTATCATTCTTTGCTTTGAATAGAGTCGTAGTTATGAAATTCATATAGTGTGTGGATTTTAATTTAATTATTCAGGATTCATGTCTGTTTGTCTATTTAGAATCTTGAATCTCAAATTGTGATTTTATCATGCTTAAACTATATGCCTGCACACTCGATTGGGTTCATTCTGTGAATTTCGTTCAAAAGGAGTTAGTTTTCTACTTGTGTTCATATGCTGTGAAAACTATTGATCTAAATCTTAAAACTTTCATATTTTTCTCGTGACAACTTTAAACTCTGTTATTCTTCGTAAAACTGACTGGTTGTATAATGAATTGATCTTCTATGATTTATACCTTTTGGTTTCCCTTAACAGAGTATGCAACATCCTTAGTACTTGCATATTTATGGTAATATTGGCATGATTGCTTCATCTAATTGATTCAGCCCTTCTGTTTGAGGAAATAAATCCTTGACTGGTTTTCTGAATAATTTCCTCACCTCTCTCCTTTAGATAATTATCACAACTCTCGTACTTGCATATTTATGGTAAGCTATGATTGACTCTAGGTGTTAATTGATCTCCTCTTATTTGAACTACCTTAATCCTTGCCTTTTGGTTAAACCTTGATTGAAGAATGTTGATTGATCTGCCTATTCATAAAAGGAAAACTTGGCATATTTAGTTTCGTATTAACTGGTTTGCTATTTTCTCTAGTCTGGACAGATTCCTACTTGTTTTTTTATGATAATTTGCAGTGATTTTCTGCTCCTAATTGATTCAGTCCATCTGTTTAAAGAAAGTGATTCCTTTAATTGATTTTCTAAATATCTTTCCTCCCATTAATTATGGACTGAATGTCTTTTCTTTTCACTATAAAAATAGCCCTCTCTTTTCATTATTTCTCAGACTTTACACATATTTACTACTCTTATATTGTTAAAAGTTCTCTCTTGTGAACAAGATTGTTGATTGCTAAGTGTTGGGTCTCGAATTTCTTCTATTATTTACTGCAAACTTGTATGTCTTTTAATTCATGTATATAATTTATGAGCATGATAGAAAGCATGACTATAGGGGTTTAAAGATATTAATTGCTGCCTATTTGATTACGTGATACAAGCTGCCATTAGTTGTTGGTTATGTATTAATTATGTAATCGCCATGAATTTCCTTTGTGTTATCTTGGTATGTGCTGTATGGAACAGAGGGCCTTAAACGTCATCCTATATCTTGACATGGGCAATGCCTAGGTCCCATGAAGTAACCTTTCATTTCCTTTCTCATTCATTTATTTGGTCTTTAATATTTATTGTATAAACTTCAGTAATAAATAAAAATTTAGGGGACTGCTATGGGAGAGGGGCAAACTATGTGCGACTTGTTCTATTTATTTGAAAGCATAGAAAACATGACTATAGGTTTAAGCAATATTCAGCATGTATAATTTACTAGCTTAGTACCTAGTCTTCAAAATAAGTTCTTGCATACTAAATTATCCTTTAACAGCCTAAATAGCATGCCTATAGATTCATTTCAGCAGGTTTCAGTGTTTACGGTCAGAAATCATGTATGTGCAGTGTGTTTAATATGAAAATCTGATTAGAAATTATAGTTATAGGATTTAAATCAGTTCCGTCGCTTTAAATTAGAAATTATGTTACAACATGTTATTAATTAGTTGCCATGCCTATAGGACTAAATAAGTTTCCAGCATGTTAGAATTATTAGCTACCATGCCTATAGGATCAAATAAATTTTCAGCATGTTTGCGCCAATTTAATATGGTTTAGAAGTCATATGTGTAGGGATATAAATCAATTTCAGCAGTCGCAGCTAATGTTAGTGTTAAATCGGATCAACCTTTAGAAATTAAAGCTGTAGGATTTAGTTGAATATGTGGCCTGAATCAGTGTTGCTAATTTGAGCATGTTAACCAAATCTTCGATACTTAGATACCATGTCATTAGGACTCAATTAATTAATCAGTCTTTAAATAATAGACAACATGTGTAGTAGCTGTAAACAATTTATCAGTTAGTATGTATAAATTAGTCCAATGTTTAGAAAATATGCCTATAGGTCTAAATCATTTTTCTGCATATCTCAATTATTAGATATCATGTTCATAAGTTTAATTACATAAAATGGTTTAATTATGGTAATCCCTTCTTTCTAATTAAATAAAAGGCTTAGTTAACCACTTATATTGCTATTTGTTAAAGTCTTTGTATGTTTTGTGTTGCGCTTAATCTCGAGTCTAATTAATTAACCTTAAGATTTATTCATCTAGACTCATATCCAAAATAGTAAGTCTAATGCCTCTTGGACATTAAGTTAGGACGGGTAGGCATATTAAGGTACGTTAGATTTTTTATTTCTTTAGTGTGCTTTTAGGTTTAATAACAATCTTAATAACCAATCTAGGCGGGTAGTCGGAGATGATATTCTGTGCTTGCTATTTAATACAATCAATCTTTAATTGGATTGCGAAGTATTAATTTATGTTGCATGGGGTGATTCTTTAGGCTAAAAAAAATCCTCCTCCGCAAACTTGTTTTTCTCCTACGTAGGGAGTGGTCTACATGATACACTTATAGCTCGATAGTCATTGCACTTTGACTAAGAAGTTTTTAAGATTTCGTACGAGGTTGAGCAATTACTCCCGAACGTACAAGCTTTATAGTTTTATTTAATTTTGGTATTATCTTATGCTTGAGGTAGTAAATAAATCACTTAGTAGTTTAGGTTATATTTCTTTATATCATTGTGTCAGTTCTATCTTCTCGCTTATCTGATTTTTCTAGTATCTATTTATTTATGTTAATTGTAGTTCGTGCATAATTTTCTCACTTAGATATATAGGTAATTGAATTGTTTTAATTTATTTATTTGTTTTAAAATAAAGGTTACTTGCTTAATCATATAGTCATCTTAGCTTAATAATTATTTGGACCTTTTGTTTATCACATAATCTCCCACATAGATAATGAATCCGGTAGGGACCCATATTTGTGGACCTCGAAAGGTTCTTAACACCTTCCTTTTGAGGTAACTTGAACGCTTATCCGATTTTTGGTTGTGTAGATTCATAACTAATTTAATCGTAATTAGTGTCGTATGGTGCATTAACGCATCTTAAATTCGTTAGGTGATGACTCTTCACCCTTCTTTAATCCTAAAGATAGTTATCACGTCGAATTTTATCTTTCACGAAAAAAATAGAGCGCGATAGCATGGTGACTCTGCTTGGGATATTTAGGTTCTAACCATTACGAATTTTGTGTTTATGTGGGATTTTGTGTTACTTTATTTTATTTAATGATTATTTTCTTTTCGTAAACTGTTTTTCCTTCTCTGTTATTTATTTTTTCAAATAATTATCTATCATCATAGTTAGCATGCTCTTTAATTTGTTTGTGTTTTTCCTGTTCGATCTTTCTTTTATTTTTATAATGATTATTTCCATGCTAAGAGTCTTCTCTTTTATTTGTTTTCTTAAATAATATGCCTATTTTTTGTGTTTAGTATATTTTAATTTGTTTTTGCATTTAAATAATATATCTAGTCGTATGTAGTATTTCTTGAATAAAATTATGTGTTTTTTTGCAATTCATTCTCTTTTTATCTTTGTGAAAGATTATTTTCATGTTGAACTCCCTTTCCTTTTTCCTCTTTTTATCTGTCTTTTTAAAAATAATTTTAGTATGTTCTAATTATTTTAGAATTAAATTTGTGTATTTTGATTAATGTGCTTTTTTTTTCTTCGTGTTTTCATGATAATTTTTTCTTTGTTAGAAATTAGTACACTTTCTTGTATGTTTCCTTAAATGTGTTTAACATGATTAATTTTCTCCCCATGTTTTCATGCTAGAGTTCTCTTCCCCTTCTTCTCCTTTATTTGTTCTCTTAGATTATTTATTTATTTTTTGTTTAGCATATTTTCTTTTAACATGTGTTTTATGTTTGATTCCTCCGCACCTGTTATATGTTTGTTGGTTTTTCTATTGATTTGTTTACTTTTTTTGTTTACTGCTTTCCTTAAACTGTTCAATGTGTTACTTCTTTTTCTATATGCTACTTGTTACCGCTATATATAATTATTATTCCGCTCATATTTTCCCCACTTGGGAACTTCACACTTTCACACACTATACACGTGAGTTGTGCCTTTGTATTTCTCCAAAATTCTTTCAAATACCCATTTTAGAGAGTTGTCATAGACGTGGGGTGAGCGAATAGTTTTGCTACCGTGTGACCATGTGCCTCCTAGCATAGAAAAACCTCGAGTCTGTCTACCTAAATCTTAGAAACCCAAGATAGTGTTATATCCACCCCTTTATTTAAGTCATGCATGCATTAACCATAGGTGGTTCGACCCTTGAGGGTCAACCCACAAAATTAGTGGCCTCCCTCTTGTCAAAAGGTTTCCATCAACCCAAAGACAAATTATCATATTATGTGCTTAAATGATCATGGCAAATTAATCCTAGCCAATTTACTATAAAAAGGAGTTTAGAAAATTTGTTTATTTTTTTCAGGCTGTAGAATGGAGGGCACACCAGTATTTTCCAACACTAGGATGATTGTGGGTGTTCCTCACAAATTAAGGAGATGGTGGAAAGATATAAAGAAGGACCATGGTAAGGAGATTCATCGATCCCTGGATTTCCTGACCTCTCTAATTTATGTGGCTCCAGGTCATTATTTGATCAAGGCTTGGTTGCAATTCTGGGACCCTGAAAGGGTAGTTTTCAAGTTCAGAGACTTTGAGTTAACATCGACTATGGAAGAGGATTTATCTTGCCTCGCAGACAATATGGAAAAAAGTTTCTGCATCACCTCAGATTGAAAAATAACCTCAAACTAGCTTGTCTGGACTTTGAATAGATCACTTTGGATTTCTTGTACGAGTGCTTTGGCCGCAAGGATGGTCATAAGATTTTTCAGAAAGATTCTCTTATTCTGCTGAAAAATAGGAAAAGAAATGACTGAATGCTTTTTCCAAAGCTTTGCTAGTCACTCTAGTATTCCCAAGGGAGAATGGTAAGATTGATAATTGCCTCAGTTCGGTGGCCCAGGCCTTATGGCGTGGTACTGATAACATGGAAGTCACCTTGGTACCCATTTTAGAGAGTTGACATAGACGTGGGGTGAACGAATAATTTTGCTACCGTGTGACCACGTGCCTCCTCGCATAGAAAAACCTCGAGTCTGTCTACCCAAATCTTAGAAACCTAAGATAGTGTTATATCCACCCTTTTATTTAAGTCATCCATGCATTAACCATAGGTGGTTCGAACCTAGAGGGTCAACCCACAAAGTTAGTGGCCTCCCTCTTGTCAAAAGGTTTCCATCAATCCAAAAACAAATTATCATATTATGTGCTTAAATGATCATGGCAAATTAATCCTAGCCAATTTACTATAAAAAGGAGTTTAGAAAATTTGTTTATTTTTTTCAGGCTGTAGAATGGAGGGCACACCTATTTTCCAACACTAGGATGATTGTGGGTGTTCCTCACAAATTAAGGAGATGGTGGGAAGATATAAAGAAGGACCATGGTAAGCAGATTCATCGATCCCTGGATTTCCTGTCATTATTTGATCAAGGCTTTGTTGCAATTCTGGGACCCTGAAAGTGTAGTTTTCAAGTTCAGAGACTTTGAGTTAACATCGACTGTGGAAGAGGATTGATCTTGCCTCGCAGAAAATCTGGAAAAAAGTTTCTGCATCACCTCGGATTGAAAAATAACCTCAAACTAGCTTGTCTGGACTTTGAATAGATCTTTTTGGACTTCTTGTACGAGTGTTATGGCCGCAAGGATGGTCATAAGATTTTTCAGAAAGAGTTCTCTTGTTCTGCTGAAAAATAGGAAAAGAAACGACTGAATGCTTTTTCCAAAGCTTTGCTAGGCACTCTAGTATTCCCAAGGGAGAATGGTAAGATTGATACTTGCCTCAGTTCGGTTGCCCAGGCCTTATTGCGTGGTACTGATAACATGTAAGTCACCTTGGTACCCATGATTCTTGCTGAGATATTTAGGGCACTGTCCAAGTGCTCTAGGGGGAAGAGGTTCTTTGAAGGGTTTAACCTTTTTCTACAGTTATGGGCCGTCGAGCACTTTTACAAATGACCCAATCTGATAGACATTCTGACGGGAATGGGAAACAAGATCGACACCCATGCTCAATGGATGGTCAGGTTCAATTCTTCTATGGGTACCAAAGATTGGTTTGCGTATATGAAAGCGTGTTCAGGGTATCAGATTCAGTGGAAGTATTCATGGTTATCCGCCTGCACAACCATCATAAGAAGCAATGAGCTTTATTACATTGAGCTCATTGGTCTAAAGGGCCTCCAGCCATACACCCCAGTCCGAGTACTTTGCCAGTTTGGATGGACTCAAGTCATACCTCTGAGAGCTCACATGGGTGGTTCTGATCTTGAGTTTGGCCCGAAATATGAAATTCCTATGGACAAAGAATTACTTCAACAATGGGGAGGGTTGATGACTGTAAATGTGAGCACCGAGCAGGCTTATTATGCCCCTGAGTACTATGTGTGGCTTTTGGAGGATGCTGAAGATGTGCATCTTAGAGTACTAGGACAACCTTATGGATTTGAAGATATAAAAGAGACCACCTGGGCACGAAAGCTGTTAAATCGTCACGATGATATCACTCCTGCAATGTGGGAGCAAGTTGATCCAAGATCTCTAAACCAACACAATGGAGGCTTTTGAATTTAGGATTATCCCTTGTCATCCCATTTTCCATAGTTTTACTTTGTTTTTTTTCTTTCTCGCAAAAGCTTGTAGTGATTAAAGTTTGATTCAATAAAATGGTTCGCTTCATTTATTATCTAACTCTAAACTCTGATTACTATTGAATTTTGGCTTGGATTAAATTATCATGAATCATAAATGTGTCGTCTTAGGCCCATCTCTAGCTCAATGAGGCTCCTTGCATTTAGGACGCTTATTTTTGCAACCAATGTCTTTATTTTCCCCTCTTTCCCAAAGGTTGATTTGTGCATGCTGGGATATCATACTAGATCAAAAGGGACTCCTATGAGTCCAAACCATCAAAGAAAGACAAAATGGGTGATAGTAGTGAAAGGGTTGGCACAAGTAAAGAAGTATCAGAAAGTGTCGGCTGAGAGCATAATGAACTAATTTTACGAATGGAGCAGAGAATCCTGGACTTACAGGATGAACTGGCGCAAGTTCGTAATTTGGCCAAGTTGTCCTTCACCTTGAACAGTCGTCATAACCCGTTGGTTGAGGTCAATACCACCACAAAACCCTAAGCCACACCCAATATATCACAAACCTTAAATAACCTACAACCACTTATACCCAACCAAGAGCTAGCCAATGTCCTCCATCACCACAGTATCCTACACACTCAGCTCCACAAAATTCCCAAACCACTCCAAATATATCCTATACCCACATTCCAGGAAATCATAACCTAAACCCTATATACGTGGAAACTGCCCCTTTTGTCCAGTACCAGCCTGAGCTTGAACCTTCCGAAAAGGACCTGTTAATACAGAATCTGGCCAAAAAATTAGAGCAGATAACCGACAGATTGTAGCATATAGAGGGCATTAGAGGGATGCAGGGTCTCAATTATGAAGATCTGTGCATGTACCCAGATGTTGAATTACCGGAGGGATACAAACCTCTCAAATTTGAGGTATTCAATGGGACGGGGGATCCCAATGCACACTTACGAATGTATTGTGATAAACTGGTGGGAGTAGGAAGACATGAGAGGATACATATGAAACTGTTCATGAGAAGCCTCAATGGGGAGGCTTTAACATGGTACATTGAGAAGGACGCCAAGAAGTGGCCTAAATGGATAGACATGGCCTCCGATTTCATAGAAAGGTTTGGGTTTAACATCGACAACGCCTCCAATTGGTTCTATATTCAAAACTTGAATAAAAAGCCTAATGAACTATTTTGGGTATATGCTTTGAGATGGAGAGCTGAAGCGGCTAGAGCCCGACCTCCAATGGATGAGGCTCAAATAAAAGATTATTTTATTCGAGACCAAGAGCCGCAATACTATGACAAAATAATGCTCATCACAGATAAAAGTTTTGCTGAAATCATTCAGGTTGGAGAGAGAATATAAGAAGGCATCAAAAGCGGTAGCATTAAAAATCTGGAAGCTCTACAGGCTTCCAACAAATCCCTGCAGTCTAGCGGGATTGCCAAAAATCGAAAAAAAAGGAGGTGGGTACTGTAATGATGGCACAAAACCTGAAAACAACACCAACTCTACTAACCCCTATACCACACCCTCCACAATACTTACAACCTCCAGTACCATACTGTAATGACCGGGTCTGTCGTTATATAAATTTTTTTGCTTTCGTAAATTTGGGAAGAATGATTAAAATATGTTTGAAGTAAGTAGGGTGACATCATGGAAAATTTCTGATTTTCAGAAATAATTCAGGCTGACGTCACTCCGCTATAGGGGTAATTTTTTCACTATAGCGGAACTGTAGAAGCGGAGGGTCGGACCGCTATAGCAGAACAACAGGAGGCTGAGCCAGAAATGCACCATTGTAGCTGCTTGGCGCCCAGGTAGGCTAGGTTTTCATGAGTAGTTAGACCTGTTTACTTTCCGTACTTTTGTGTAGTGAAATGGAGAATCCATGTTTTAGGCCTCCATGCACGGAGTCTGGCAGATTCGGGTTTGGTTATACTTGGTCTAGGTTTTACAGAGTAATTGGCTGGTCTTGTGACATGTGAACATGTGGTTATGTTGTCGTATTGGTATGATAAAATGAACATGTGGACTACTGTGTCGGGAAGGTTCGGGAAACCGAGTGAGAAAGGCTTGGAATCACGGGTAGTGGGAATGAGGAACTCCTAGGTGGGGTTCGGGGAGGTAAATAGCATGAGGTGTAGTTGCGGGTCCTACTAAAGGCAAAAAATGGGAATTCGCTTGTTGCATATTTAAAAAGGGGTGAACCAGGGTTAGCCTTCGGGCGGGATTTGATGGCTCATTTTGTACCCGGAATGGGGTAGGTGATGGCTTACGAATTTCTGGGAATATTGTATGTTTTGTACTCTTATCTAAGTGTTCGTATGAATTGCATGACTTAGAGAAATTGTGTAGAATGTCTAAGGGTCCTATTTTACAGTCTGTGAAATGAACGACGTGTTGGTTGTTTGTTTACAAGTTATTTTTTTATTATTTGACTGTGGATTATTGACATTCGGTTGGCTCGGGTACCACACCTGGTACAGGTATACTAACGGTTGGCTCGGGTATCACGCCTGGTATGGGTATAACAAATGGTTGGCACGGGTACCACGCCTAGTACGAAATACTAACGGTTAGCTCGGGTACCACGCCTAGTATGGGTTTATTTTACTGTATCATTGCATTGGTATTATTACATTGCATTGATATTGTCACATTGCATTGGCTGTTATTGGTTCCGTGAGTGGACTGGGCTATTTTACTAAAATGTGATACTTGATTTGGTGGTTCCTGAGTGACCGAGAATTTCTGTTATAATTGTGGAGTTGGTCTTGGATTAGGCCGGGTTGTTCATTGACACTTAGGTGTTATTTAGAGGGAATCCCGAGGTGGGTCAGGGCTATGTGAAAGAGGAGGTTAAATATATATATTTTTATCATCATTGAGTGTGTCATTGGCGGTCGGGGATTACTTATGGTAAATAATCTAAGGGTTGGTCTTGGTGTATACCGAGGTAGACTTTTGAACACTTAGGTGTGTTTGTGGGGATCCTTAGGGGTCCGTGTTATGTGATTCAAAAGGGATTTAAATGTAACTCTGTTATTGTTATTGAATATGACGATGGTTGCTAGGTGGGTTTCATGTGATTGGAAAATTGGGAGAATGACTGAGAGTCTGGGGTTGTAGTTTCCTTGTTGTTATAAACAGGTTGGGGAGTGGTCCTAGAGGTCCGTGAAGGATCTGGACACTGGCAAGTGATGCTACGGGTATAAGTGGTTGGGTCAGGCAGTTATCCGGGATAAGTCTGAATGTCTAGTCAGAGTAGTTGACCTGGTAAGGGAAGGGTATTCCAAGTGTGGGCGTAGATATTGGTAAAAGATAAGTGATTCTATAGAAGTCTAAGAGTAGGTAACTTAGGAGTCTAAGGTTAGTGTGACTCGGGAGTCCTGAGAATAAGGGGGTTGGTAGCTGAAGAATATGGGGGAATGGAAGTTATTGTATTATGTTCATATTTTTCCCTGTTTCTTATATGATGGTATGAGTGAATTCGAGTCGACCGATGATGCCTACCAGTACATGTGTTGGTAATGATTCTACTCTTGCTATACCATTTTTGGGTATAGTCTGGTTGCAGGGTTTGTGATGTTTCATAGGTTCGCGGTGATGAGGATCTCTAGCAACTTCTGTCCTTCGATTCCATGGAGGAAGTTGTGTCTTTTCTTTCCTTTACATCATCTTGTAGTGGCTCTTGTACCTATTTAGACTAGATCCTAGGGAGGGGTGTTTTCAACTGTAAAACTGTTTTCTATTTTTTGGTGTTGTCATAAAAAGGTTTTATAAGTAAAGGTAAGGGTTATTTTGCTACTTTCTACTTTTTCCGCATGTTACCTATTGGACGGGGGTGAGAATTCGTCTATCTAGGTGGTTAGAGTAGGTGCCCCCACGGCCCAGTGGGTTGGGTCATGACAGATGGTATCAGAGACTAGGTTACCGGTGTCCCAGTACAAGAGCAAAGTGTTGAATAGAGTCCTACTGATTGGTGTGTTGACGTCCACATCTAATCCTTGGGGAACTATGAGGCATTCTAGGAAATATCTACCTTCTTTCACTCTTTCGTGCGGTTCACTTACTTGCTTGTATGGGTTGAGTCCAATTGGTATCTCTCAATTCCAATTGGTATCTCAGCAAGGTAAAAGAGGTCTCCGTACTTTAGTTGTGATAGGACAAGCAAGTGGAATTGGAATCGGGAAGGTTTCAATTGGTATCTGGCCTGAAAGGCTGTGGTAAGCATGGATAATCGGCTAATGATCATCCATGGTACGAACGAAGGTGAAACTTCATGGATTGATTGGTTGTGAGTTGATTTAGTTGTGATTTGATTTGGTTATGACTTAAAGTTGAAATGTTGTGTTGTATGATTTTGGTGTGACTTATTTGGAATGTGGGTGAATTGTTAGTTGATGTGCCTGTAGAGTCTGTAGAAAGTCATTAAGTGGAAAGTTTTTTGTACCTTAGTCTGTGGTAATCTGTTAAATGTTCTGATTTAAGGAGTGGTACTGCATGTTAAAAGGGGCTTATCATCGGTAAAAATGATAAAGGATTGGGAACTGTGACTGTAGGGAAGTTTTGGTTTCAGGACACTCGGGACTTGGTTGGCAACCATGGGAACAAAGGAGTCATTAGTGTGTAATGGCGGAGAGATATTGTCAAAAACAATTGTTGTTGTGATTTCCTTGTAATTGACAATGTGAGTTGCCTAATTGTGATACGTTGATGCCAGGAATGTTCTTAAAGGAGGTTAAAAACCATGGCGGGGTTTACAGGCCTAGGCAATGTTGACCGGGAAGGGGGATGAGTGCACTTAGCTGGAAATCGAATTTCCTGTACTGTTACCGTCGGGACCGCTATAGAAGAAGCCAACCGCTATGGCGGAACCGCTATAGCGGAGTGACTATCCGCTATAGCGGAGGTCAGCGAGGCAGTGAACCTGCTATGTTTTCCCCTATTTTCATCCCTTTTTCGGGGACAAGATAAAAGAAGGTATTAGCTATGAAACCACTGTGTAAAACCAAGGAAAAGCAGGACTATATATATATATATATATATATATATATATATATATATATATATATATATATATACACAGGAAAGGAAAATAGTGTCTAAAATGGGCCATCCACGTGCCAAAATGAAAAGGGGAAAGGGAAATATTGTCTTAAACAAGCCCCAAATGTGGGCAACCCAAACAGTAAATGATCAGTAATAAAAGAGGGATGGGGGAGGTCCTAAGCCTCATCATCGCTCAGGAAGGGGAACTCCTGAACGTTCTCGGGCTCGAGGGTGGGAAGCTCCTGACCCGGGGCAGCACAAGAGAACATGACCTTGATGGTCTTCCACAACTGGGCTTTAG
The DNA here is from genome assembly GCA_003996215.1 of Jaltomata sinuosa. NCBI lineage: Eukaryota > Viridiplantae > Streptophyta > Magnoliopsida > Solanales > Solanaceae > Jaltomata > Jaltomata sinuosa. The sequence continues at coordinate 56,115 of QJPP01002787.1, read as the reverse complement.
CCATGTACGCCTCGTTGGAGATGTGGAGCACCCCTAACACCTCGTTGATGGTACAGGCATCCACAGGCACGTCCACCCCTTGGATCCTGATGGTGGGGTTGGGTTAATCCCAATGGACGGTAGGGAGGATAGCATAGAACTCCCGCACCCAGCCTGTTAGCGTGGGAGGAGGAGCCACTAGCAATGGACCCCAACCAAACTCTGTAACCCGGCGGTGAAACTCAGTCGCTTTTCCGTCCACCCCAGTCATCCTACAGCCCCTGTCATAGCAGAAGCCAAATTTTCGGTAATCCCTGAACCTCTCCCGACTAGCTTCGTCAGGGAATCTCTCATAATCATATTCGAGCCATTGTCCTTCAGCCATTGGTGTTTTAATCCTGCAATGTAAAGAGGGGCGGGATTAGAAGAGTAATAGAGCATAAAAAGGGAAGAATTTTTTTCCAAGTGTTGGCTTGGGAAGGCCACTGTTCTGCGGCCTTTCGCTATAGCGGATGGTGCATCCGCCATAGCGGAACTGCTATAGCAGAGGGGTACCGCTGTAGCGAGACCGCCATAGCAGAGCCCAACCGTTATAGCGGTCTTCCTCATCCCAGACCTTCAAGGGGTGCATCAATGGCACCCCTTGGTCTAAAACTCTGTTTTTGACATTTCAAGTTCAGATATACCTACCCAAGGTGCCCCATTACTATTTTCTACAAAAATTTGGGCATTATAACCCCTATAAATTGTCTAAATTACCACTTTTATTCAAGAACAACCCTTCACTTTCCCACCCATTTTTGGCCCATTTTGGGCCAATAATAGCGTAATCCTTACACCCAGAATGCCTTGGAGGCATTGTAAACGTAAGGGAAACGTCCATGCTTCGAGAATTCAACAAAATCCAACCAAATTTTCAAGTTCTAAAATCCACTCCAAATATACTACAAGTTCCTAGGTTTCTACCATATTCATGTACAAAATCGTGCAAGAGAGTAAGAGAAGGAGTGATTACGATTATTACCTGGAAATTCCGACGTTGGGAGGGGGATGATCGGGAGGGAATGCAGTATTTTTGAAGGGAATATGGGGAGAATGGGGGATGAGATCCATTTTCTCCCCTATTTCATTCTGCTGTCAACCGCTATAGCCATCGACAGTCTGCTATAGCAGAACCGCTATAGCGGTGTGATATCCACTGTAGCGGACGATCAGTCAGTTAATGGTAAAGGAAAGGTTCTCTCAGGTCTTTTCAAATTCATTCCTCCCAATGTAACACGAGACCTCAGATTTCTTGGGTGCTCGGAATGGGAACACGCGTAATTTTCTTGAGAGGCTCGTAATTTCCTCATCGGGACGGGGTCATAGTAGTCCCTTGGGTCGGTTAGACTCTTAAGGGGAAGGGTTGACAACTTGCCTAGGTTCATTAAATTACACGGTCCTTGGGACGGTGAGAGTCCCGGGTTAGTCTCTCTCCTATGATTTTAATTGGGATTATTCGGGGATGAACGATGGGTAAATTAGTATCTGTTGTAATGATCGAGTCCATCGTTATATAAATTTTTACGCTTTCATAAATTTGGGAATAACAATTAAAATATGTTTGAAGTAAGTAGGGTGACGTCATGGAAAATTTCTGATTTTCGAAAATAATTTAGGCTGATGTCATTCCGCTATAGCGGTAATTTTTCCACTATAGCGGAACCGCGGTAGCGGAGGGTCGAACCGCTATAGCGGAACAACGGGAGGCAGTAGCCTCAAAACGAGATTTTATTAAAAAGCTTCACCTCTTCAGTTAGAAAACATACGAGGGTTTCTCCAAAAATCCTCCCATGCTGCTCCAAGGTTAGGGAACCATGAGGAGGAGGGACCATGACTGGAGGGACGCAAAATAGTAGATTCCAAGACCATCGTTCAGCTGGGAAAGCCTTCACAGAGCCAAAAATACACCATTACAACTGCTTGGCGCCCAGGTAGGCTAGGTTTTCATGAGTAGTTAGACCTGTTTACTTTCTATACTTTTGTATAGTGAAATGGAGAATCCATGTTTTAGGCCTCCGGGCACAGAGTCTGGCAGATTCGGGTTTGGTTATGCTTGCTCTAGGATGTATGGAGTAATTATCTGGTCTTCTGACATGTTAACATGTGGTTATGTTGTCGTATTGGTATGATAAAATGTTAGGCTTAGGGACTAGTGTTTCAGGAAGGTTTGGGAAACTGAGAGAGAAAGGCTTGGAATCACGGGTAGTGGGAATGAGGAACTCCTAGGTGGGGTTCGAGGAGGTAAATGGCATGAGGTGTAGTTGCGGGTCTTACTAAAGGCTAAAAAGGGAAATTCGCTTGTTGCATGTTTAAAAAGGGGTGAACATGGGTTAGCCTTCGGACAGGATTTAATGGCTCATTTTTTACCCAGAATGGGGTAGGTGATGGCTTACAAATTCCTGTGAATGTTGTATGTTTTGTACTCTTATCTAAGTGTTCGTATGAATTGCATGACTTAGAGAAATTTTGTAGAATGTCTAAGGGTCGGGTTTTACAGCCTGTGAAATGAATGGTGTGTTGGTTGTTGGTTTACAAATTGTTTGTTCATTATTTGACTATGGATTATTGACATTCAATTGGCTCGGGTACCATGCCTGGTACAAGTATACTAACGGTTGGCTTGGGTCCCATGCCTGGTACAGGTATAACAAATGGTTGGCATGGGTACCACGCTTGGTACAAAATACTAATGGTTAGCTTGGGTACCACGCCTAGTACAGGTTTATTTTACTGCATCATTGCATTGGTATTGTTGTATTGCATTGATATTGTCGCATTGCATTGGCTGTTATTGGTTCCGAGAGTGAACTGGGCTATTTTACTGAAATGTGATACTTGTTTTGGTGGTTTCTGAGTGACCGAGAATTTCTGTTATAATTGTAGAGTTGGTCTTGGATTAGGTCGGGTTGCTCATTGACACTTAGGTGTTGTTAAGAGGGGATCCGGGGGTGGGTCTGGGCTATGTGAAAGAGGAGGTTAAATATATATATTTTTATCGTCATTGAGTATGTCATTGGCGGTCGGGGATTACTTGTGGTGAATAAGCTAAGGGTTGGTCTTGGTGTAGACCGGGGTAGACTGTTGAAAACTTATGTGTGTTTGGGGGGATCCTTAGGGTTCCGGGTTATGTGATTCAAAAGGGATTTAAATGTAACTTTGTTATTGTCATTGAATGTGACGATGGTTTCTAGGTGGGTTTCATGTGATTGGAAAATTTGGAGAAAGACTGAGAGTCCAGGGTTGTAGTTTCCTGGTTGTTATAAACAGGTTGGGGAGTGGTCTTAGAGGTCCGTGAAGGGTCTGGGCACTGGTAAGCAATGCTACAGGTATAAATGGTTGGGTCGGGCAGTTAGCCGGGATAAGTCTGAATGTCTAGTCAGAGTAGTTGACCTGGTAAGGGAAGGGCAGTCCAAGTGTGGGCATGGATATTGGTAAAAGATAAGTGAGGCTTGAGTAGTCTAAGAGTAGGTAACTTAGGAGTCTAAGGTTAGTGTGACTCGGGAGTCCTGAGAATGAGGGGGTTGGTAGCGGAAGAATATTGGGGAATGGAAGTTATTGTATTACGTTCATGTTTTTGCCTGTTTCTTATATGATGGTAGGAGTGAATTCGGGTTGACCGATGATACCTACCAGTGCGTATGTGTGTACTGATTCTACTCTTTCTATACCCTTTTTGGTTATAGTCTGGTTGCAGGGTTGGTGATGTTTCATAGATTCGTGGCGATGAGGATCTCCAACAACTTCTGTCCTTCGGTTCCATGGCGGAAGTTGTGTCTTTTCTTTCCTTTGTATCATCTTGTAGTGGCTCTTGTACCTGTTTATACTAGATCCTAGGGAGGGGTGTTTTCAACTGTAAAACTATTTTCTATTTTTCGGTGTTGTCATAAAAAGGTTTTATAATTAAAGGTAAGGGTTATTTTGCTACTTTCTACTTTTTCCGCATGTTACCTGTTGGACGGGTGGTGAGGGTTCGTCTATCTAGGTAGTTAGAGTAGGCACCCGCACGGCCCAGTGGGTTGGGTCGTGACACATACCCAATGCCTCTTTATCAAACCCTATATCAAATGCCTACATACCAATACCAAATTCACTCTTACCCCGTTTATAACGCCCAACCTTCCCAATTCCAATCACCCTCACCTAATCAAAATTACAGACCTAGAGCCAATTTTTAAAAGAGGCCGATCAAGCAGTATACTCCTTTGGCTGAACTAATTTCCCAGTTGTATAAAAGATTGAAGGAGGCTGGCCTTATCACTCCCATTCCCGCCTTAGCTGTGGACACTTAGGCTAAACGGTATGACTCTAACAAAATCTGTGCATACCATTCTGGGATAAAAGGTTCACACACCACTGAAGTATGCCGCTCACTGAAGGACCAAATTCAGAAGTTGATTGATACAAAGCTTATTCAGTTGAAGGACCCGACTCTGAAAGTCACCAACAATCTACTCTCAAATCATCAGGTTAATATGTTGGAGGTCGGGGAGGTAGTAGATCTGGAGGGTTCTATTTGGGTTATTAAGCAAGAAGTGGATGTCACAATGGTGTCACAGACGCCTACTCCAACACAGAGTCAGGTTCCGCTTAAAGTAGAGGTGGTTGCACCTAAACCCATATTTACTGTCTATCGAGCTAGTCTGGCTGTTTATGATCCCCATGAAGTCCCATGGAATTATAAGCATAATATTCCAGGGAAATCAAAGGTAGCAGAGGCAGACGTTGCTCAGGGTATGACTCGATCTGGCAGAATCTATACACCTAAAAATTTGGTTCAGGGAAGTTCTAGCAAAGCAAAGAAACCAGTGATAGAGGTTGACGAGAATGACGTCTAGAAGAAGGTGCGTGCAAAGGAATATTTTGTGGTAGATCAGCTGAGCAAAACTTCAGCTCAGATATCCATCTTGTCACTTCTGCAGACTTTTGAGATCCATCAAAAGTCTTTAATGAGGGTTCTTAGCGAGGCTTATGTACCGGCTAATATCACAGGTGGAGAGTTAGCCCATATAGTCGGGCAGGTATTTGAGGCTCATAAAATATCCTTTCATGAGGATGAGTTGCCATCTCAAGGAAGGGAGCACAATGATGCTTTGTACATTACCATGCAGTATGAGGATAGGGTGATAACAAAGGTACTGATTGATCCAGGCTCTGGTTTAAATATATGCCCTCTCGCCGCACTGGCAAGACTAGAAATTGACACTTCTAGGATCCAGACTTGGAGGATGACTCTCAAAGAGACACCATTGGGGAAATTACCCTCAATATAGTGATTGACACTGCCACATTCTCCATTGTGTTTCAAGTAAAGGATATCCCAGCCTCCTACAACATGTTACTTGGTCGTCTATGGGTTCATATGGTATGAGCGGTGTCCTCTACTCTGCATCAGTGCCTTAAGTTTGAATTGGACTATCAAGAGGTGGTGGTCCATGGTAAGAACGGATATTCCATATACGTAGTGGAAGGAAAGAAAATATTAGATGCGGAGATGTTTCACACACTTGAAATGGTGGGATTTGTTGAAGAAGGGCCATGGTGGAGAAAAACAATCATGAATATATTACTTCGTTCAGGGTTCGAACCTAATGGTGGCTTAGGAGTGAATTTGCAAGGCATAAGGGAACCAATACAGATACAGTCACAGGAAACCATGTTTGGGTTGGGTTATCCTTATACAATGCAAGAGTACCGAGATTAAAAGTCACTTGTTGGTGGATTCTATTATCTTTTGCCAAAGCCGATACCCCCACTATATCAGACTTTCATTTCTATGGAATTCCTTGATAATGGAGAGGATGAGATATTTGAAATCTTAAGGGATCTATTCCTAATAGAGGAGGATTGCAATGTCATCATCAACGAGGGGAGGGGAGATGTTCCTGAACAGAGCAATCAGCCAAAAGTGACTCTCAGCAACTGGACTGCCACTCCTTCCAGGGCTTGCCGAGCACCTGGGTTGATTCAGAAGATTTTGTTGTTTTTAATAAATATGCTCGGTCACGAGTTTACTTTCATTTTATTTACCGGTTTAGAGACATTTAGTATTTCTTTATGAAAAGGCTTTCTTTTTAGTCTATTAATATTCTTTATTTATGTTTTTCCTTTTTAGCAAAATTACTTTTAAAAATGTTGAATCTGAGACTTTGACATGTAATGAGAGTGTGCAACATAATATAAGTGAACTAGAAGAGATAGAAGAATCTGGGTACTGGAAGATCTTGTTAAAAAGGTTGAAGAGTTTGAAGATAAACCTAAGGCAAACCTAGTGGATATAAAGGTAGTGAACTTAGGGGACTCAGAGGTAGCTAACGAAACTCGTGTCAGTGTTTATTTATTTGCAGATGAAAAAGAGGACTACATCTAGTTTTTGAAAAAACACAAAGATGTCTTTGCTTGGTCCTATGCATATATAACAGGGTTGAACACTTCAATTGTAGCACACAGGTTGCCCACTGACCCATCTTGTCCTCCTGTCAATTAGAAACTCAGGAAGTATAAACCCGATCTGAGTTTGAAGATTAAAGAGGACGTGTCAAAGCAAACTGAGGCTGGAATTATTCGAGTAACTAAATATCTTACTTGGCTAGCCAATATCGTGTCTATTCCCAAGAAAGATAGTAAGGTCAGAGTCTGTGTCGACTACAGGGATCTCAATAGAGCCAGTCCTAAGGACAACTTTCCATTCCTTAACATACACATCTTGATCGATAATTGTGCCAAGCATAAAACAAAATCATTTGTGGATTGCTTTGCCGGCTATTATCATATTGAGAGGCATGAGGATGATGCTGAGAAGACCGCTTTTATTACGCCTTGGGGAGTCTACTGTTACAAAGTTATGCCATTCGGGTTGAAAATTTCGAGAGCTACATACATGAGGTCCATGACTACTATTTTTCATGACATGATCCACAAAGAAATTGAAGTCTATATGGATGATGTCATTATCAAGTCCAAGAAGGGTTCAAGTCATTTGGATGATCTCGAGAAGTTTTTCAATAGACTATGAAAGTACAATCTGAAGCTGAATCCTGCAAAGTGTGCCTTCGGAGTCCCTGCTAGAAAATTGTTGGGTTTCAGCATCACTCGCTGATGTATAGAGTTGGATCTGACCAAAACCAAAGCCATTAAGGAGCTTTCGCCACTAAAAAATAAGAAGGAGGTAATGAGTTTCTTGGGCCGCCTCAACTACATCAATCGCTTCATAGCCCAATCCACTGTCATCTGTGAGTCGATTTTCAAGTTATTGAAAAAGGATGCTGCCACAAAATGGACGCTAGAGTATTAGCAGGCGTTTGAAAAAATTAAGGATTACCTATCTAATCCTCCCATATTTGTCCCTCCTGAACCAGGTTGGATTCTACTGCTGTATCTGTCTGTGATGGATAATGCCTTCGGTTGGATTCTGGGACAACATGATGAAACGGGGAACAAGTAGCAGGAAAACTATTACATGAGTAAGAAGTTTACATCATATGTGTAACACCCCAAAATCCTAAGCTAATACCCAAAACTTTTCCATGAGTTTAATAATCTTTTTCCTAGTGTGGTGAGTGCTTTGTATGCGAATCATGTTCATAAGAAACTCCTATCATCAAATTAAGTAGCAAGCACCTCACCAAAGTAAGTTTTTATGTAAGTCTAAACTAGTGTCAATTTCAATCAATCATTTGTCCTAAAATATAAAGAATTAGGTGGCCTAGTACCACCAAATTAAAGATTTTTCAGTCTTCTTTCCAACGCCACTGATCGCGCATTAATCCGAGTTTGGAGTAAAAAGTTATGAGCAGTTTACTGCAGTGCTGCCAGTGATGACGGATGGGAATGACGAACCATCGTTTTGAATGACGGTCCGTACTTCGACTCGTCGTTGCTGTACTGAACCTTAAAATTTTCATTCTCAAAACCACTGGTTGATTCACGACCCGTAGACCAAAACCACAGTCCGTAGAGTGATCCGTGGTTTGTAAAAATTCAACTTTTCTTCCCCAAATTCCACGAGTGAGTCTACGACCCGTGTTTCAATCTACGAGTCTGTCCTGTTGACTCGTATAATGAATTCTGCAACTTAATTCCTAGACATGAATAACGAATGATGTCTACGGTCCATAGTTCAAACCACGGATCGTCTGTGACTCAGAGAAGTTGGTTCTGAGGGCTGCATGATCCCCATGAACTACGGTTCAAGTCTACGACTCGTCATCTGGATGACGGGTCCATCCTGTTGAGTCGTAGTTTTGCTTCTGCAGCCTGAATCTTAGGCCAGGAATGATGGGTGGAAACCACGAGCCATGGTTTGATCTACGGCCCATGGAACCCATCTGTGGTTCCTGAAAGTCGACTTTTTCCAGCTTTTTCCAAGCTTAAGTCTAGGGGTATTTTTGTAATTTCCCACTCTTTTAACTCCTATACTAAGTCATTTTAAGCCTATTTATGAGGGTTTTGATTCCCACTTGACCTAAGTTCTCCCCCATTCTTTCAATCAACTTCCAAAAAAAGAAAAGGAGTTCCATCTTCTCAAGATTCAAGTTAGGGTTTCAAGTTCGAAGACTCAAACTCCAAGTTCAAGTCTCCTAAGTCTTTTCAATTCCAGTGGGTTAGCTTCAATCAAGGTATGTGGATATTCAACAATGGGTTTCTTTCACCCTTGTGCCCAAAACCCCTAATTCAAGTTTTGATTTCATGATTTTTAAATTAGGGTTCTTATCCAATTCTTATGGGTTTTTGCTAAATATGATCTTCTCATGATTTATGTATGAAATTACTACTAAATTGCATGATTTCACATGTGTTTTTACATGTTGACTCTTATTTCATGAATTGAAGTTTAACCATGAAAATTTCCACATGCATGAAGTTGATTTAAGCAAATTGGATTTTGATAGAATATTCCCTATGGATTTTCAAGCATGTGCATGCCTAGTTCCTATGTTCTATGAAAATATACGTATTATGAAATTGAACTAGAGCCATGCAAAATTTACAAGTCATGAAGTATGCAAGTCTTTCCATGTTATGAAGTATGATGCAAGATAAGACACCCGATATTCCATCAATGCTCATGAATCAATTTCAAAACCCCAATTCATGAGTAGTATGATGATCCGGGGTATGAAAAATGTTATGAACAAGTATGAATAAGTTTGGCATTGATGTACCACATGTATGTGAGCTCATGTTATATGTATATATATGTTTTGAGAGTAGTATTTAGCACCGAGTTGGACTGGGTGAGAGTACCCTTAGTCCCAAAACTACGTTCCATCATAGGTTTCCCGTGTTGAGGCTTATGATTACAGGATCCTGGAATGAAATGAAATGGTTCTAACTTTGGCAGGTTAGAACGACCTTTTTCGGTGTAGGGCAATGACACCGGACTCCATGTAGCTCAGCATGGTTTAATGTTGGTTAAGAGAAACTCCCACATGCTTATTTTATGCTATGAAGTTATATGATCTTATATTTGAAACTTAAGCCTTCTTCATGACTTATGCTTCTTATCTTATTATTTGTTCATGTCCTTTTCTTTATGTAATAAATCACTTTAAGCATGTTTTTAAACTGTTTTATCATGATTCATGCATCGCTCTCATACTCAGTACATTCTATAGTACCGACGCATATTTTGTGCTGCATCCTTTGATGATGCAGATTCAGGTGTTCCTGCTCAGATTCGTGGCTAGAGTCCCCAGGGCACTTTCCCAGTCAGCTGTTGATGATTCCTCTTAGGCCGAGGGTTAGTTATGTTCTTAGTTTGTTAGATTTTTTCATTGCCGTACTTCGAGTTAGCTAGAGTCTTGTCCTAGCAACTCTTTATGTCATGTAGGGGCTTTTCAGACATAGACAGTGTTCGAGTCTCTTTCTGGATTTTATATTTCCATTTGACTTGATTACCTATGTATACGATTCTAGATTTATCTATTATGCTTTCGCTTATCTTTTGTTATGCTTGAGAATGCTATGACCAAGGGTTAGCTTGGGATCCTTATGGTCCCAAGTCCCGTGTTACATCTAGGGGGTAACCTCGAGGCATGACAAACTTCGTATCAGAACCTGAGGTTTAAGAGTCCTAGGATGTATGAAAGCCGCATCGAGTAGAATCTCTTTCATGGGTGTGAAGTGCGCCACACTTATGAGGGGGAGGCTATGAGATATTTTAGGAAAAAGTTCACTTCTTTGTGTTCAATATCGTGCGATAGGGTTTGACTCTACTTACCCTTCTAATCCATTCTGTACGTGTTTCAAATAATGTCTCTGCGAAGAAACCCCATGAGAAGTGCTAATCCAACCACTCCAGATCATGAGGTTACGAATGCAGAATTTCGTTAAGCTATCTGTATGTTGGCTCAAGCCATGACAACTCAATTGCATGAGAAAGAGAGACTAAACAAGAGGAAAAGGAAAAACAAGAAGACCGGATCATGGAACCAATCATCTTCTCAGCAGAGGTCATCCGGACCAACCCCATCTCCAGTTAGCACACCTGCCCTCGACTCTCAGTATTATCACCATAAGGCTCTGAATACCTTGAGGTACCCTCATTGTAGTGATGTGGTAAGTTTCATCTAGGTGAGTGTCTTTCTGGCAAAGAGAGGTGTTTTGGGTGTGGTCAGTTAGGACATAGGATCAGGAATTTCCCCTCATCTAAGAGGAGCAACTGTGATGTTCAGCTCCAAAACCAATTCCTTTCATTACCTAGCCAGTCGGATCAGAGTATTCCTCTAGGAGTTTAATCAGGCATGTCACTAGATTTTCTTTCTTTGTGCATCCATAATCCCCGGACCCCTACTCTTGTTTGGTTATGAGTTGTCTTGACCTAGAACTAAGGGGGGATAAGAGGGTTGAGGCCTAGACTTTTAAGAGAAGGAGAGTCTTCGACTATAGAATGAAGTGGGTAGTCGTGCTAGATTTTGGAGTAGGGTATGTCATGTTAGGGTAAAATGATCATAGTTCCTTTGAGAGGTTGGTGAGAGGTCCATAGACTCAGAAGGGTAGCATGAACCGAATGGGGAGATGGTGGACTGTAGAATTGGCCAGATTTTGGGGCTCAGGTAGCGATGCTTGTGAGTGTTAGAATAAAGTCAAGAGGGGAGGCAGAATCTTATTTCTGTCCTAGCGTCCTTAGTATCCATTACGATACCTTTTGCTTGCTTTGTGTTTCAGCGCCATGGTCCTATTTCAAAATTACACACCCCTTTCGGATTCACGCTCATATCCAGCTTCTAGAATGACAAGTAATTTCTTCAGACAATGATTCTACTCTTATCCTGTGATTCTATAAATTCCAGCTTTATGCCCTGAGGTTTGTTATCTATGTAAACTCATGTCTCTCAGTACGCTCAGTACTATTTATTCAGTTCAGTCCTCAGACATGCCTTAATCGTAAATCAAATCATGTTACATCATGTGTATGCTCAAACCTGATTCTTCAAATGGTTCGCGCTCATGATTTCCTTGATCTAAAGCCCTTTTAACTTTTCCTTTGATGATGAGGGGTGGTGATCCCCACCATTCATGCCTTACGTGCCCAGTATGTGAAATACACATGCCTACTGTGCTCAACTCTCCAAGCCTCACCTTGAATGGCTTGATCACGCTAAGTGTAAGTCTAGATTAATCTATAAGCCTTCATTCGTGACGCTCCTGCTCCTGCTCTTTTCTTTCAATGGTTCTGGTTTATGAGGTTATAAGTGTTAGGGGAGAAGGCCTTGTAGTAGCCTAGCTTGGAGGTAGCAAATTCATTTTTCTTGTTAGTGTATTTGTTCCACCTTGACCTCTAGGTGTGGGTGAACTATGAGGTAAGGATTATTCGTGCAGAATAGTTAGATAAGGAAATTTAGTATGTCCCTCTATAGAAGTTCTTGAATTTGCGATTCCTAGTTATGATAAGAAAGAGGAGAGAAGTTTTCAATAGGGTAAGCTACGAAACTATAAGGTAACCATAGTAATAAGCTTGAATATCGTGATGGGATCCATGTGGATACTTGTTTTGTGCAACTAGAGACCCTTTGGTTGGGAGCCCTAGGTTAGTTAGTTGTTGTGATAAGAGGGAATACTATCCTTAGAAGACGTTCTTGAAGCAAAAGATCTGGTTGAGATAGGTTTGAGCATGGAGAATCGGGTAGTTAGAGTCAGACCTTAGTACCTTTATGTGCACTGTTGAGGTTGTAAGTTGCAAATGGTAGGAGTGGTAATTAAAAGAGAATAGTTTTCCCGTATATCTACTTCTTTTAGTTTGGTGTCCCTTTTGGTTAACTGCGATTTCTAAAGTATGTTCATTCTTTATGAGTTTTAGTTGAGTTCCTACTCTCATCCCATACCAGTAATCATGTTGGATATCCAGTTCCTGTCCTATTGGTCGTTCTTACATTTTCAGCATGCATACGTGTCCCATGAAACCAACTCAGTTCTTATTTCAATCGGAAGTCGGTTACCGCGAAAGTACTTTAGCTTTTACAACTCAGTTGAAGGAGCTACTTGGGAAGCAGAATCATCCATGAAGGCCAAGTACCCTCACCCTTTTCCTTCAGATCCGGTTTCAGCTTGAGGTTGTAGTTCCATCCTTAGTATGTCCCTCCGAATCTATTCCATCAGTTCCCCTCACGATCCTAGCATGTATTCATATTTTTTCAACGTTTATTCAGCCATGTTTTAAGTTGAAAAGTTCAGGTTCATGTTTATTCTTCAGTTTTCATATTTCATTTTTGGTTGGGCTGTTTTCTCTCTAGAGTTCCCTTGCTTAGTCTTCATTCGAGGATGAATGATCCCAAGGGGTAGATATTGTAACACCCCAAAATCCTAAGCTAATACCCGAACCTTTTTCGTGAGTGTAATAATCTTTTTCCTAGTGTGGTGAGTGCTTTGGATGCGAATCAGGTTCATAAGAAACTCCTATCATCAAGTTAAGTCGCAAGCACCTCACCAAAGTAAGTTTTCATGTAAGTCTAAACTAGGGTCAACTTCATTCATTCATTTCTCCTAAAATATAAAGTTTTAGGTGTCCTAGTACCTACCAAATTAAAGGTTTTTGAGTCTTCTTTCCAACGCCACCAACCGCGCATTAATCCGAGTTCGGAGTAAAAAGGTATGGGCAGTTTACTGCAGTGCTGCCAGTGATGACGGATGGGAATGACGAACCGTCATTTTGAACGACGCTCGGTACTTCGACTCGTCGTTGCTATACTGAACCTTAAATTTTTCATTCTCAAAACCACTGGTTGGTTCACGACCCATAGACCAAAACCACGATCCATAGAGTGACCCGTGATTTGTCAAAATATAGCTTTTCTTCCCCAAATTCCACGAGTGAGTCTACGACCCGTGTTTCATTCTACGAGTACATCCTGTTGACTCGTAGAATGAATTCTGCAACTTAATTCCTAGACATGAATGACGAATGATGTCTATGGTCCTTAGTTCAAACTACAGATCATCTGTGACTCGTAGAAGTTGGTTCTGAGGGCTGCATGATCCCCAAGAACTACGGCTCAGGTCTATGACTCATCATCTGGATGACGGGTCCATCCTGTTGAGTCGTGGTTTTTCTACTGCAGCCTGACTCTTGGGCTAGGAGCGACGGGTGGAAACCACGAGCCGTGGTTTGATCAATGGCCCGTGGAACCCATCCGTGGTTTCTGAAAGTCGACTTTTTCCAGTTTTTTCCAAGCTTAAGTACAGGGGTATTTTTGTAATTTCTCACTCTTTTAACTCCTATACTAAGTCATTTTAAGCCTATTTAAGAGGGTTTTTATTCCCACTTAACCTAAGTTCTCCCCCATTCTTTCAATCAACTTCCAAAATAAGAAAAGGAGTTCCATCTTCTCAAGCTTCAAGTTAGGGTTTCAAGCTCCGAGAGTCAAACTCCAAGTTCAAGTCTCCTAAGTCTTTTCAATTCAAGTGGGTTAGCTTCAATCAAGGTATGTGGGTATTCAACAATGGGTTTCTTTAACCCTTGTGCCCAAAACCCCTAATTCAAGTTTTGATTTCATGATTTTCAAATTAAGGTTCTTATCCAATTCTTATGGGTTTTTTGCTAAATATGATCTTCTCATGATTTGTTTATGAAATTACTACTAAATTGCATGATTTCGCATGGGTTTGTACATGTTGACTCTTATTTCATGAATTGAAGTTTAACCATGAAAATTTCCACATGCATGAAGTTGATTTAAGCAAATTGGATTTTGATAGAATATTCCCTATGGATTTTCAAGCATGTGCATGCCTAGTTCCTATGTTCTATGAAAATATACGTATTATGAAATTGAACTAGAGCCATGCAAAATTTACACATCATGAAGTATGCAAGTCTTTCCATGTTATGAATTATGATGTAAGATAAGACACCCGATGTTCCATCAATGCTCATGAATCAATTTTGAAACCCTAATTCATGAGTAGTATGATGATCCGGGGTATGAAAAATGTTATGAACAAGTATGAACAAGTATGAATAAGTTTGGCATTGATGTGCCACATGTATGTGAGCTCATGTCATATGTATATATATGTTTTGAGAGTAGTATTTAGCACCGAGTTGAACCGGATGAGAGTACCCTTAGTCCCAGAACTACGTGCCACCGTAGGTTGCCTGTGTTGAGGCTTATGATGACAGGATCTTGGTATGAAATGAAATGGTTCTAACTTTGGCAGGTTAGGACGACCTTTTTTGGTGTGGGGCAATGACACCGGAATCCATGTAGCTCATAATAGAGAAACTCCCACATGCTTATTTTACGCTATGAAGTTATATGATCTTATATTTGAAACTTAAGCCTTCTTCATGACTTATGCTTCATATCTTATTATTTGTTCATGTCTTTTTCTTTATGTAATAAATCACTTTAAGCATGTTTTTAAACTGTTTTATCATGATTCATGCATCGCTCTCATACTCAGTATATTCCATAGTACTGATGAATATTTTGCGCTGCATCCTTTGATGATGCAAATTCAGGTGTTCCTTCTCAGATTCGTGGCTAGTCCCCAGTCCCCTTTCTCAGTCAGATATTGGTGAGTCCTCTTAAGCCGAAGGCTAGTTATGTTCTTAGTTTGTTAGCTTTTTTTCATTTATGTACTTCGAGTTAGCTAGGGTCTTGTCCTAGCAACTCCTTATGTCATGTAGGGGCTTTTTAGACATAGACAGTGTTCGATTCTCTATCTGGATTTTATATTTCTATTTGACTTGATTACCTATGTATATGATTCCAAATTTATCTATTATGCTTCAGCTTATCTTTTGTTATGCTTGAGAATGCTATGACCAAGGGTTAGCTTGGGATCCTTGTGGTCCTAAATCCCCTGTTACATCTAGGGGGTAACCTCGGGGCGTGACAATATGAGGCTCGCTACTCTTTGCTAGAACGCACATGTTGTGCATTGACTTGGGCGGCCCAGAAGTTGAGACATTCTCTCTCAGCATACACTACTTACTTGATCTTGATAATGGATCCACTAAAGTACATCTTTCAGAAGCCTATGCCTAACGAGAAGCTAGCTAAATGGCAAATTTTATTGAGTGAATTTGACATAGTTTATGTCACACAGAAGGCCATGAAAGCACAAGCGTTGGCGGATCACCTGGCCGAGAACCCTGTAGATGATGAATACGAACCTTTGAAGACTTATTTTCCTTATGAGGAAGTAGCATTTGTGGGAGAAGACATGTCTGAAATATATGATGGTTGGAGACTTTTCTTTGATAGAGATGCACACTTCAAAGGGGTAGGTATTGGAGTTGTTGTGGTCTCAGAAACTGACCAGTATTATCCTATATCAGCCAAACTCAGGTTTCCTTGCACCAACAATATGGATGAGTATAAATCTTGCATTCTGGGACTTCGTCTGACAATTGACTTGAATGTCTAGGAGATATTGGTAATCGGAGATTCAAATCTATTGATTCATCAAGTACAAGGAGAATGGACTGCTAAGAACAGAAAAATCTTGCCCTACATAGATTGCATACAAAAGTTACGTAAGAGGTTTGTCAAGATGGAATTCAAACATGTTCCGCGGATCCAGAATGAGTTTGCAGATGCTTTTGT
The DNA here is from genome assembly GCA_003996215.1 of Jaltomata sinuosa. NCBI lineage: Eukaryota > Viridiplantae > Streptophyta > Magnoliopsida > Solanales > Solanaceae > Jaltomata > Jaltomata sinuosa. Next base: position 40,045 of record QJPP01002787.1, on the reverse strand, counting down.
CACCCTGTCTTCTATGATTCAGCATCCGAACAAGAATTATAATGATCCCATTCCTATTCATACTCATGAGCAGCCTACATATTATTTCCATGTCGAAGAAGAGTCGGATAGTAAGCCATGGTATGTTGATATATAGGGCTACTTGAAGAATCGAGATTATCTGGAGAAAACCACAAGTATTAAAAAATGCACCATTCAGAGGTTAGCAAATCAGTTCTTCTTAAGTGGAGAAATCTTGTACAAGAGGACTCCTGATTTAGGGCTGTTGAGGTACATTGATGCTAGAGAAGCTTCTAATTTGATTGAAGAGGTCCATGATGGAACTTGCGATCCTCACATGAACGGATTTACCTTGGCTAAGAAAAGATTGACATCCGGGTATATTTGGTTGACTATGGAGACAAATTGCATTCAATATGTGCAAAAGTGCCATCAGTGCCAGACTCATCCAGACATAATTTGAGTTACTTCTAACGAGCTTCATGCCACTTGTTCCCCTTGGCCATTTGCATCTTGGGGAATAGACATCATTAGTCCTATCGAACCGGCTGCATACAATGGCCATAGGTTCATTCTTGTTGCTATTGATTATTTAACTAAATGGGTTGAGGACACTTCCCATAAGTCTGTCACAAAGAAGGTTGTAGCTGATTTTGTTCGAGATCATATTATCTGTTGATTTAGGGTCCCTGAGTCAATTATTACAGATAATGGCACTAACCTCAACAATGATCTAATGAAAGCAATGTGTGAGTAGTTTAAGATCAATCATCGAAACTCCATAACATATAGGCCACATATGAATGGAGCAGTTGAGGCTACAAACAAGAATATCAAGAGGATATTGCGTAAGATGATTGACAATTATAGACACTAGAACGAGAAGCTACCTTTTGTATTACTGGGATATTGTACTACGATGAGGACTTTTACAGGGGCCACTCCTTATCTTCTGGTTTATGGTACTGAAGCTATGTGATACCTGCTGAAGTAGAGATACCTTCTCTAAGAATCATTCAGGAAGCAGAGTTAAGCGATGCCGAATGGGTGCAAGGTATAATGGAGCAATTGACACTCATTGATGGGAGGAGAATAAATGCAATTTGTCACGGTCAACTCTATCAGAATAGAATGGCCAAAGCTTTCAACAAGAAGATTAGACCAAGGCATTTTGTACCCGGGTAACTTGTTCTGAAACGGATCTTTCCAAATCAAGATAAGGCAAAAGGAATATTCGCACCAAATTGGAAGGGTCCTTACATGGTCCATCGGGTTCTAACTAGAGGAGCACTCATACTAGCAGAAATGGATGGTAAAGTGTGGCCCAAGCCTATCAATTTAGACACCGTCAAGAGATACTTCATCTGAGAATCTGAGAGGAAGTTTATTTCTGTTATGTTTCTTTACCCTGTAATTGGAACTATGTTTGACCTGATTCCCATTTAATAGGTATACGTAGGTACTCCCATGGAGTTCGGTCTTATCATAATAAATTTTTCCATTTCCCTTAATCAAGCATCATAACTGGGGCAGAATTTTTGAGAGGATCTCAAAAATTTATCTGAAAAGCATTACCATGGGTCATGAGACTGGGGGCAGAATTTTTGAGGGAATCTTAAAAATTCACGATAGGAAACCGCTCGTTCTACAAAGAATTACTAGTTGAGGATTAAAATTCAACACTGGGGCAGAAATTTTTGAGGGCCCTCAAAAATTTCATCGAAGCTGCACTCTAGAAGCAAAGATATTCTCTTATAAGACGTTGTGATGTCTCAAAACATGTCATGGTTTACGATTCAACAATATTCTACTTTTCCATTAAAATAACATTTTATTTCTCTTTTCAAAGCAAAATAATTTCAAAACATGATTTCAGAACTTATCTGTTCATTTGCTTGAACCTGAAGAGAGTGCGACAGTCTGCATACATAGAACAAGGAGGAAGGATGCAGCCAAGAGCAGAGCACAATCAACCACCCCCTTTTACAAATTAACAATTTTTCTTTAGATGCAAAATTAGTATGTACAAATTCGAAAATCATCTCAGCAGAATCAAGACAATCGTCATCAAAATATGGCAAGAAAGTTAAGCTACCCTATCTCTTCAAAGAAGAATTGCATTGAACTCGAGAATTGCATTTGGCCTGAGAATTGCATTTGACCCAAGAATTGCATTCTACCCAAGATTATATTAAGCTTAAGATTGCATTTGGGCCAAGAATTGCATTAAGCTCGAGATTGCATTTGGACCAAGAATTGTATTGAGCCTGAGATTGCATTATGCTCGAGATTATATTGAGTCCGAGATTGCATTATGCCCGAGATTGCATTGAGCTCGAGATTGCATTGAGCCTGAGATTGCATTGTGCCCGAGATTACATTGTGCCCGAGATTGCATTGTGCTCGAGATTGCATTTATCCCAAGATCATATTGTGCCCGAGATTGCATTGTGCCCGAGATTACATTGAGCCCGAGATTGCATTGTACCCGAGAGTTGCATTGAGCCCGAGATTGCATTGTACCCAAAATTGTATTCATGCCCCAGATCGCATCAAATCACAGCAAGCTACTACAAATCAAATCATTCAAAAGCTACCAACATCATGCTATGCTACTCAAAACAGATACACTTTCTTTAATCATTATTTAATCATCCGAAGGCATCATAGTCTAAAGGAGTCATTTTCATGGCCTGCGGATATTATTTCATGGCCTAAGGATTTAATTTCTGCTTATCATGCTCCGAAGGTGTCATAATCTAAAGACATTATTTTCATGGCATGCAGACATCATTTCATGGCCTAAGGATTTAATTTCTGCTTATCATGCTCCGAAGGTGTCATAGTCTAAAGGTATTATTTTCATGGCCTGCGGATATCATTTCATGGCCAAAGGATTTAATTTCTGTTTATCATGCTCCGAAGGTGTCATAGTCTAAAGGCACCATTTTCATGGCCCGCGGACATCATTTCATGGCCTAAGGATTTAATTTCTGCTTATCATGCTCCGAAGGCGTCATAGTCTAAAAGCATTATTTTCATGGCCTGGGGATATTATTTCATGGCCCAAGAATAAATTTTACGTATTATGGCCCTAAGATATCATCACTTAAGACATCATCGATACTTCCTTAAGCAACTTTTCATGGTCTTAAAGGGAACTTGCATCATATTTTAATACCAATAGGACTTTATTTTATTCTTAGGTGAATGCTAAATCTTTTATCTAGTTATAATAGAAATTACAGACATGGAGAGTCAAGCAAGTCAAGAAACGAGATTAGTCGTCCCCTTCGCTTCCAAAACATAACTCTTCTTATCCCTATATCACCAACACTAGACCGTTCCTCGCATCCTATTCCCCATTAATCGTTTAAATCTCATCGACTCGTGCCAATTGCACATTCACCCAGAATTTCAATTGTATATTTTCTTTAGAAACCTCGTCTGTTTCTAAATCTAGAACTATACACAGTTTGATTCTCGTAAAACCAGAGATATGTAGCCAACTTGATACGAAGTCTCGACCATAATATTTTCATAACCCCCTCTTGTTTCTCTATTCAAATAATTATTCTTCTGGTCGGAAAAAATTGGCTGCTAAGTCAACGTTCTTTGCCCGGTAATTCATCCTTCATTCCCAAGCAAGGAAGGAGAAGCTGTTGACACCTAATTTTGACCTCCCTATACTTCTCGGGTTGTTATTTTACTAGTATTTTATATTAAAATTAATTTTCTTAACATATTACTCTTATTGATGAAATAATTCATGTGTTTTGTCATTATGTTGACGTTTTCTAAATTTATAGTTATAATTTATAAAAGATATAATTAATTTCTAATTATTGCTATTTTATCGTGAATTTCGTCTAAAGTTATATTACATTAATGTTACACAATTTGGCAAACTGATTTTATAATAACTGTCATTTATTATTTATTATTGTTACTATTATTATTATTATGTATTATTATTATTGTTGTTATTATTATTATTATTGCTTATAAACTATTATTATCATTTTCATCATTATGACTAATACCGTTATTTCTTTGGTACGATTTTTACTATCGATATTATAATTACTATTATAATTTTTTTAATCATTTGACTTTATTCATTATTGATACAATTGCTAGTATATTTATTATATGTTTAATAATTATTGAGATGATAACCCAATTTGCAATTCCCTTCCCAATTTATTTAAATCCTAACCCCTTTCTATTCAATTCATTTCAATTTAACCTAAAATTGAGCTAATTTGACCTAATTTTAATTTCAAATCTAACCCATGTTGAGATTAAATCTCAGTCGTTGATCTAATGTGATCAACGACCGAGATCAAAGCTCAACTTTTCTTTTCTTTTAAACAACACACCCTAACCCTAAGTCCCATTTTCTCAACACCAGCCACCACCCCCTTTCTCCCTTCTCTCTTCCTCTCTTCACCGCCACCTCTATCGCTGCCGGCAAACTGCCAGCCGCAGGAGTCCAGCAACCACCCTCCCCCTTTCCTTGCTCTCCATCTCCTCTCTTCCTCACCTTCCCTCAGCCGTTCTCCCTATCATCGGCGAAGCTCCACCATAAATACCACCCCACTCTCTTACTCCTCTCCCTTCTTCCCTCTTCGTTCGCCTCTCCCCACCAGCGAAATGACAACCACCAAAACCTTTAACCAGTCATGTAGACTCCGATGAACCATGCACCCATCACGCTGATACCACCCTCTGCGTCATCACCATCTCAGCCTCTCCGTCCAGAAACCACCAAACAGACCCTCGTTCTCTCCTCTTTCCGTTACCCAAATGAAAATTTGTCACAACCCAACCTATTGGGTCGTGCAGGAGCCTTCTCTAATCACCTATATAGACAAACCCTTACCACCCATCCAACAGGTAACATGAGGAATTAAAGTAAACCTTTAAATTAAGCCACCTTTACAAATCCTGTTCAGAAATAGGCTACATAAGAAATTGCGGAAAAACCTTTACAATATTTAAATCCCTCCCTAGGATCTAGTCTAAACAGGTACAAGAGCTTCTACAAGGAGACACAAAGAGATAAAAGACCCAACTTCTGCCATGGAATCGAAGACAGAAGTTGCTGGAGACCCTCATCGCCGTGAACTTATGAAACATCACCAACCTGCAACCATACTATACCAAAAAGGTATAGCAAGAGTAGAGTCAGTACAAACACACATACTGGTAGGCATCATCGATCGATCCGAATCCATTCCTACCATCATATAAGAAAAACAGGGAAAGACATGAAATAAACATTATAGCTCCCTCATTCACCTTTAACCTTGACCCTGACATCTAGGACTTTCCAAGTCACCTTGACACGTAGACTTCCCAAGTCACATTTAACCTTTACCCCAGTCAACTACCTTGACTAAATATTCAGACTTGGCCCGGCTAGCTGCCCAACCAAAACTGCTATTATACCCAAGTATTGCCTACTATTTTCCAGCACTTTCCCAGACTTGTAGGAAAACTTTACCACCTGGTTAAATTAACCAATAACCACACCCAGACTCTTCGTCTTCCTCTATATTTACCAATCACATGAAACTTACCTAGCAACCATTGACACCTTCAATGACAACACAATTATATCTAAATCCCTTTCTCATCCCAAAACCCGGACCCTCCAAGGATCCTCTAACCACACCTAAGTGTTCAACAGGCTACCCGGTCTACCCCAAGACCCATCCTTATGCTTATTAACACAATTAATCCTTGTCCGTCATTAGTACACTTAATGACAATAAAATATGAACTCATAACCTCTTTTACATAGTCTGGATCCACCCAGATCCCCCTAACACATCTACGTGTTAAACATGACAACCCGATCTACACCAAGACAACTCATAACATGATGCAACAACCCGGCCTACACCAAGACCAACTAATAACATGATGCAACAACCCAGCCAATGCCAAGACCAACTAATAGCATGATACAACAACCCGGCCTACACCAAGACCAAACTAATAACATGATATAACAACCCAACCTACACCAAGACCAAAATAATAACATGATATAACAACCCGGCCTACACAAAGACCAAACTCATAACATGATATAACAACCCATCCTACACCAAGACCAAACTCATAACATGATATAACAACCCGACCTAAACCAAGACCAAACTAATAGCATGATACAACAATTGAGCCTACACCAAGACCAAACTAATAACATGATATAACAACCCGTCCTACACCAAGACCGAACTAATAACATGATATAACAACTCGGCCTACACCAAGACCAAACTAATAACATGATATAACAGAATTCCCGGTCACTCAAGGACCACCATTGAACATCACGATTCAATAAAAATAGCCCAGTCCACTCACGAAACCAATACCAAGTATCACATTCAGTAAAATAACTCGGTCCACTCACGGAACCAATATCAACCAATGCAATACAATAGTCAATGAAACAATGCAAGATGCAATAAAGTAAACCCATACCAGGCGTGATACCCGTGCCAATCGAATGTTATACCCGTACCAGGGGTGGTACCCATGCCAACCATATGTTATACCCATACCAGGCGTGGTACCCGAGCCAACCGAATGTTATACCCATACCAGACATGGTACCTGAGCCAACCAAATGTCAACAAACCACAGTCAATATATGAACACACACAACTTTTAAAACCAACAAGTAAAATCGTTCAATCACAGACTGTAAACAGAAACCTAGACATTCCACACAATTTCCCTAAGCAATGTAATACATAAAATCACTTAGACATGAGTACATGAATATACACATTCAAAGAAAATCATAAGCCATCACCTACCCCATTTCCAGGTAATCGGTGAACCGTTAAATCCCGTTCGAAGACTATTCTCCGGTTCACCCTTTTTATTATAACATGTAACTAGCGATTTCCCTTTTTAGATAAACACACAAGCATACGACACGCTTCCCTTTTCTAACCTTAGCCAGACCGCCGCTAAGCCTCAAGAAATAAACATTCCTAAAACCCCACCTAGGAGCTTCCTATTCCCGCTTCCCGTGCTTCCAAGCACTTCCCCGATTCCCCGAACCTTCCCGACACGCTAGTCCCTCAACCCATAATTTTATCACGACAATATGAATAAGTTGAACACATAATACCATTCACAAGACCAGCCATTCCGTACATCCTAGAAATAACACAACCAATCCCGAATCCGCCAGAATCCATGCCCGAAGGCCTAAAACATGGTTTCTCCATTTCTACTATACAACAAGTACGAAAAGTAAACAGGTCTAACTACTCATGAAAACCTAGCCTACCTGGGTGCCAAGAAGCTGCAACCGTGCATTTCTAGCTCCGTGGAGGCATTCCTAGCGGTCCTGCAGGCCTAGATCCGTGGTTTCGCTTCCTTTTTACCGGAATTCCTTTCTCATTCTTGGTCTAAAAATAACACACAATACATACAATTAACACACAATGCCTGCACATTACCTAGACTATACCAAATTCCCAAACCTAAGGCCACCCATGATCATCCCACCCTTTTCCCGGGCTTTCCACCATTAAATCTCCTAGTTTTATCATTTTTACGGATAAAACAGAGAATTTAACAACCTATGATCATAATAACATACTATTAACAATACCCAAGAACATACATGCTTGGAATCCACTTCTTTCCCCAAATTCCACCATCCCTAGGTCATTCCAACCCTTCCCCAATTTTCCTCCTAGCAATTCTACCGCATAGGAAACGCATTACAGAGTTTGGGGAATGAAAGCCTTACCTTAGGGAAGATTTTTGATGGAAGAATGAGGAAAAATGCCTGGAATCGCCTAGCCCTTCTCCCAAAACAAACTTGTGAAAAACTGATATTTTGGGGAATGTTTCGGCATTAAAACCTCATCGGCCCGCTATAGCGGTCCCCGCTCATCTATAGCAGTCCCGCTATAGCAGTCGCCTACCGCTATAGCCATCTTAAGCAGGTTGACCGCCCTTTGACCGCCGCTATAGCGGTAATTTCCACCACTATAGCGGTGGCCGCTATCGCGCGTGGTCGTGCTCGTCACAGACAGAATGTCCCAAAAAATCTGCTAGTTTTGGCCATTTCACAACACACTTGCTTCTCCCGACGACCTGAAGCAACCCTTTCACGTCAAACACGATTTTGGGAGTTCTACTTACCCAAATTCGATTTCGAAAAGTCCCCCGTCCTCCTCTATGTCTTGGCTATGCAAAAGCCTAGCTTAACCCAAGACACCTAGTTTAATCCATACCCAGATTTTCCTAGACTCCACCTCGCTCCAAAACTGGCCGAGGCTAGCCTAGCCCAGAATTTCAAACTCCCAAACCCGGAGTTTTCTAACTCTAACACTTGGCACAATTGGACTACTCATAATGACAGACCCAGTCATTATAAAATCAAACCCCCCGAAATTCTTATCTTCTCCGGCGAACTTTGAAAAACTCCGACGGAGCGAGCACCACATGTGGAGCACCATTGATTTCTCATGATTAAGTTTGGGATAATCGAAAAGGTTTAGAATTAGTCGCTCTTGAATTTCTGTCAGAGCTCTAAGGTTATGATGCATCCATCCTTGGTATATTCTTTTCTGCTCAAATTCTACCTTATTCCACTTCTATCATTCTTTGCTTTAAATAGAGTCGTAGTTCTGAAATTCCCTGCATATAGTGTATGGATTTTAATTTAATTATTTAGGATTCATGTTTGTTTGTCTATTTAGAATCTTGAATTTTAAAATCCTCAAATTGTGATTTATCATGCTTAAACTATATACCTGCACACTCGATTGGGTTCATTCTTGAATTTCTTTCAAAAAGAGTTAGTTTTTTACTTGTGTTCATATGCTGTGAAAACTATTGATCTAAATCTTAACACTTTCATATTTCCCTCGTAACAGCTTTAAGCTCTGTTATTCTTGGTAAAACTTACTGGTTGTATAATGAATTGATCTTTTATGATTTACACCTTTTGGTTTCCTTTTAACAAAGTATGCAACAACCTTAGTACTTGCATAATTATGGTAATATTTGCATGATTGCTTCATCTAATTGATTCAACCCATCTGTCTGAGGAAATAAATCCTTGATTGGTTTTCTGAATGATTTCCTCACCTCTCTCCTTTAGATAATTATCACAACTCTCGTACTTGCATATTTATGGTAAGCTATGATTGACTCTAGGTACTAATTGATCTCCTCTTATTTGAACTACATTAATCCTTGCCTTTTGGTTAAACCTTGATTGGAGTATGTTGATTGATCTGTCTATTTATAAAAATAAAACTTGACATATTTAGTTTCGTATTAACTGGTTTGCTATTTTCTCTAGTCTGGACAGATTCCTACTTGCTTGTTTATGGTAATTCACAGTGATTTTCTGCTCTTAATTGATTTAGTCCATTTGTTTAAAGAAGGTGATTCATTTAATTGATTCTCTAGATATCTTCCTCACATTAATGATGGACTGAATATCTTTTTTTTTCACTATAAAAACAGCCCTTTATTTTCATTATTTCTCAGATTTTACACATATTTACTACTCTCATATTGTTAAAAGATCTCTGCTGTGAACAAGATTGTTGATTGCTAAGTGTTGGGTCTTGAATTTCTTCTATTATTTACTGAAAACTGGTATGTCTTTTAATTCATGTATATAATTTATGAGCATGATAGAAAGCATGACTATAAGGGTTTAAAGAAATTAATTGCTGCCTATTTGATTACGTAATACAAGCTTCCATTATTTGTTGGTTATGTATTAATTCTTTTATCACCATGAATTTCCTTTGTGTTGTCTTGGTATATGTTGTACGGAATAGAGGACCTTAAACGACATCCTATACCTTGACATGGGCAATGTCTAGGACCCTTGATATTTTCATAAAATTTTGCCATGTTAAGGACTGATATTAGGAGTCGTTATAGGCTCCTCTGGATTTTGTATGCTTATTTTGACAGGTTATTTGCTAGCGGATATGTTTGAGAATTGTGAAGAGTTGCCCAGGATTTGAGAGTCTCCAAAGAGTTGGATTTTTTTTTATTTCTTTTCTCATTCATTTATTTGATCTGGAATATTTATTAAATAAACTTTGATAATAAATGAAAATTTAGGGGACTGCTTTATTGTCCTCAAGAAAGATACTCACAAGTTAAGGAATGAAATAGGTTTTCAAAACACAAGGGTTGTACACAAGATTATTTTTACTTTAAAACCTAAGGAAATAACAACAAAAGACTCAAAGCTAAAAGACTCTACTACAATGCTCATCCAAATTGGTATCACCATAGTTTCAAGGCAAGTGCTCATTTCAAAACATTACCAAAAAGGATTTCATTTCTCATTCAAAAGTAGGAGATCATTTGTAGAATTCACGCCCTGAGGTTACCCCCTAGACGTAACACGGGACTTGGGACCACAAGTGCCCCAAGCTAACCCTTGATCATAGCATTCTCAAGCATAACAAAATAAAAGAGAAAGCTTAATAGATAAATAACCGCTTGATCAACATTATTTCTATTATACATTCAATTACGATCAGATTTTATCTACACAAACAATAATAATAATTTGAATTTAATTGATTCTAACTACACAAACAATAATAACTAGATTCTGGAAAAACAAAATTGAAGAAGAAGAAGAAGAGCACCCCTCAATTATTCAAGATTATTTTATCTCCTCATTCGTCTAAATTGTGACTTTAGTCATCGATTCCGAGGAATGACGAGAAATATAATCTCGGTCATTTTGAAGGAATATATTCACCTCAAGCCATCGTTTTACCATCTTTGTTCACTTCTCTTTTACTTCTTCACTTTTTATTTTTCATTCAATTTTGAAGTCCAACATTCCACAATTTTACAAAAAAGCACATATCAAATAAACCTCGAGCTTACACAAATCCAACTAATCCATATTAATTTTAAACTAATTCCAATAACTAAATCACACTAATTTCAAACTAGTTCCAAACTCATTCCAAACTAGTTCACCAACTAAACCACATTATTTGAAATAATAAATCAAAGTCTAGCATAAAACACCAATGACTAATTTCAACTACTAACCCACATTAATTCCAAACTAGTTCTAAACTAATTTCAATAATTAAACCACACTAATTTTAAATTAGTTCCACCAACTAAACCACATTTTTTAAAAATAATAAATCAAATCCTACTACAAAACATCAATAACTAATTCCAAACTAGTTTCAAACTAAATGTTAATTTAATTACATTTGAACTAATTCCAACAACTAAACCACATTAATTCCAAACTAGTTCTAAACTAATTTCAACAACTAAATCACACTTAACTCAAACTAATTCCAACAACTAAATTACATTAATTTTAAACTAGTTCTAAACTAACTCCAACAACTAAATCACACTTAATCTAAACTAATTCCAACAACTAAACCATACTAAATCCAAACTTTTTCAAGCTAATTTCAACAACTAAACTACACTAATTTTAAACTAGTTCTAAACTAATTCCAACAACTAAACCACATTAATTCTTAACTAATTCCACTATATTTGTCAACTATTCCAAATAATAAATTAAAGTCTAGTACAAAACACCAATAACTAATTCTAAACTAGTTTCGAACAAGAGGTTAATTAAACTACATTGGAACTAATTTCAACAACTAAACCACATTAATTTCAAACTAGTTCTAAGCTAATTCTAACATTTAAATCACACTAAATCTAAACTAATTTCAACAACTAAATCACATTAATTTTAAACTAGTTCTAAACTAATTCAAATAACTAAACCACACTAAATCCAAACTAATTCTAAACTAATTCCAACAACTAAACCACACTAAATTCAAACTAATTCTAAACTAATTTCAACAACTAAACTGAACTAAATCCAAATTAATTTTAACAACTAAACCACACTAGTTTTAAACTAGTTCAAACTAATTCTAATAACTACACCACACTAATTCCAAACTAGTTCCAAACTAATTTCACTATATTTGTCAACTTTATTCTAAATAATAAACCAAAGTGTCAGGACTCCAATTATGATAGAATTATGCGGGCACCTACTCTAATCTATCTAGATAGGAGAATCCTGAAATACCCAACTATAAGTATTGCGAAAGTCTTTTAAAACAGTTTCAATAATATTAGTAGCAACAATAACTTAAATAAAAATAATAATTGATTAAATCTAAAATATAATAGACCATTTTTAAATACCAAAAATATAATCGTTCTAAAATCTGGCCTAAACCTATACAAGAGCTTCTAAAAAGGATACAATAATGAAAGACAACTTCTATTTCCAAAGAGAAGGAAAGCGGGAAGATTATGGTAGAGACACTTCGCGCCACACAATGAAACTTCAATCAACATGTCATACATCTACATCAAAAACGTATAGCAAGAGTAGCATCAGTACAACCACACGTACTGGTAGATATCATTAACCTATTGAGATTAGATCACATAAACCATACATAAAAATCAACATATAACAGAAAACCTTCACATCAATATATAATAGAATTATCCCTACAACTATTCACCAAAGGTACCTCAGACCTACTCCCCTACAATCCCAAGGAATCACGTCTCCGGGTTCTAATTAGTTACTTCAATTATTTTTTGCGTTAGGACACAACCATGGGGTATGTTCAATTCTACATATTGTTCTTCGAAGCTCACACCCAAGGTTAGTTACTTGTTCATAATTCTTTTATTAACTATTAAAAAATCTTACCCATTTTCCAAGTTTGCCCAACAAACATCACAAGTAGACAAATAAGATCTCTAACAGGATTAACTCATATAATGCTCATGGACACAACAACAAATCATATGTATACATATAGTATAGCCACCAACAACCACCAAGTTAACCCAAAAAGATAGGACAAACATAATTGTGCATAAATTCACATGAATTATTCATTTCAAAATGCAATCACAATAGGGTGGGTCTCATTCTCACTCAGTCTCTGTTAACATGTCTAGAACCTCTAGTCTCATTCCATCTCACACTACTAGCTCACCATAAATGACCATGCAATGACAAAGTGTACACACATGCTAGGGGTCTTATTTTTATCCTCTAACCATGACATGTAGGGGACCCTAAGCTTTCATGTACTATACCAGTGTGGTATCCACTCCTCGGTAATCATATTAACGCAACTAGGTTCTTAGATCTATTTCTCATGGTATACAAAGTGTCTCAAGATGCACTTACACTTATTCATCTCAATAAACTCGTCACTTTCTGTATATCTAGATTATTTATTCAAGTATAACAGGAAAATATATGCAATTCAAACATATACAAATACTAAGTACAAGTTATGTAATTCAACCACATATCATGTTATAACATGAGTCTCAACTCTAGCTAAACAAGCTATACATGCAAGACCTCACCAACCCTTGTTCATCAATTCAAGTATGTCTGAAGACAATAAAAATCAAGTTTAGCAATTTACCCTTCTACTGAAGTTAAAATATGTTCATTTACCAAATTCACAATCATAATTTCCCCTTATCTCTTACTGCAAAATAGACTCTCTTAATTCCAGGCCTTTCTGTTAAGGTAGTTCTTACTAGGACATCTTTTTACCCTGTGATTTGGGGAGTGAAACTATTAGGTCACCTTATCAAGAAATCACCAATCAATACAACAGGTCTACAACAAGCTCACACAGGTTATCAATTATTATTACAATTAGTTGAGGATTCATTCTAGAAGTTGATCACTTCACAACCTAGTTCCTTCTTTGATTTGGGTCTTACCGTTCTATTATGCACAATAATCTAAGTCTCAAGATCATTACTTCCTAACATATCACTTTACACATGAAGTTCATAAAAACAATATGACTATACACAAATTCAGGTTTATCAGCTAAATCCAGTAACTTCTATCAAGAATCCACGCGTGAAGGCTTAATCATACTGTCTCCATCAATTTCTGCATAGTTCACGCTTACTAATCAAAGTCTTTGCTACTATTAAAATCATAACCTACCTGGATATCGAGCTGCTTCTTAGATGTGTGCAACTTGTTTGTTATTCCCATTCTAGAAAATCCAGAGGGAGAATCACCATGAAAAGGGAGAAAATCTAATCCTTTTTTGAGAGCTTTTCCTCTCTTTTATTGCTTTTTAGGGTTAGAATAGGTCTAGAAAGTTTTTAAGAGAAGACCTCCTTTTTAGAAAAGAATTTAGAAGCTGAGACCCTTTAAGAGGAGTTCTGTATTGTGACCTTCATCATGATAAAGCTCTCCTCATCGTAATGCATTATCGCGATGAGCCTCGCCTCGCCACGATAGTCGTGCTGGCAGCTTACTTTTTATCATATTTTTAAGTTCATGCTTTATTTAAATATCATCTTTAGTCGGGGGTTTATCACAAACAACCTCTCTACCTCACCTCTGAGGTAGAGGTATAGACTGCGTACACTCTACCCTTCCCAGATCCCATATTATGGGAATACACTAGGTATATTATTGTTGTTGCTTTATTTAAATATCACAAAAATAAGTTCCATAATTTTACATCACCAAATTTATTAATTCATTCATTTTTATCATTATTATTAAATAAAAATGGAATGAGTCATTATAATAGATACTAATTTACCAATCGTTCATTCCTAAATGAACCCGGAAGGCGTGGGGCACGAGTTCACTAGTAACTGACTAATGTTAAGTCATTCTCCCTACTGAAATACTTTTTATTCATTGTATTTTTATCGAGACCTTAAGAAATAACAAGGGCAGATAGAACATTAGGCACGAACCAAACTTTCTTTTTATCTTTCTTCTCCAAGGCCGAAGAGACAAAAAAAGACTTAACCTAAAATTTTAACCCAAAAAGGAACGGTGGATTCTGAACGCCGGCCCTAAATCTATTCCCTATCACTACCTTCCAAACCTAAACCCGCCGCCACCGGCATGGCCGGTCCGACCACTGGCCAGTTGTCTGAGGCTGGCCAGAAACCCCCTATTACATTACTCACCACCACTTCCATCACAAACTTCCCAAGACTATACCATCCTAGATCACCAAAAAATGCTAAATTGCCTTTCGAGCCTACAAGTTTGCCTACCGGTGAACAACAAGATAAACAAACAGAAGTAATGGAGACACAAAAAATGCAATATGCAGACTTTCTTAAGCCAAACATCAAACCAATTACAAAGGAGTCAATCCCAATCAATACTGTGGAGTATACAAATGGGATACCACATATCACATGGACTGAAGAAGAAGTGGACAGGATGAATACTATGGAGGAACTACAGCTTGCTGTCATTGGTAAATTTTTGTACGGTTGGCCTGACTTAGAAGAATTACGCAAGCAAATTCCCAAGCAATGTAAGATAAAGGGTGATTGTAAAATTGGACTGATTAGAAAAGACATGTATTAATGAGATTCAACTTGATGGAAGATTTCGTTAATATAATGTCTAAACCTGTCTATTACATCACTGCAAAGGATGGAATTGCATATCAAATGCGACTCCTCATCTACGATGCCAATTTTACACCTGACAAAGAAACTACCTAGGTGATGACCTGGATATCTTTCCCCGACCTGCTCCCCACTTTTTTTGTGAAAGAATCTGTCTTCTCTCTAGCCTCCGCAGTTGGCAAGCCAATTCACCTAGATCTAGCAACAATAAATAAAACTCGCCTGAGCTATGCAAGAGTTAAAGTACAAGTGGATTTAGCATCTAAACTACCTGACTATGTGGAACTGGAAGTAGTAAACAGCAAAACACATGAAACAAGAGTCCAGAAAATCAAGGTACAATATGATACTTTGCCAAAATACTATCACACATGCAAGCTAGAGGGACATGGTAAGGAAGAATGCAGGAGCTTGCATCCATAATTGAGAATACAGGAGGAAGAAGCAGAAGAAGGTGTGGAAGAGACCAGAAAGGTAGATGTACCATTTCAAAAGAGATACATAAATGGAAATGTGGTACTGGCAAAGTGGAATCCCACTAGCAGAAGATTCAAGATAGAAATAGGAACTTATAACCTTATCAGGGAAATAACCGATGTGCCTAAGCCAGGAATCAATACAGAGAACTCCTTCGATATGTTACAAAATGAAGGAGATGAGGAAGAGGGAGAATAGCAAAAAGGATATATAGATGGTGGTCATCTAGAACATAAAAAAATGACTGAAAAGTCTGATAAATATGGTAAAAGTTATGAGGGCATGGAGAAAGAAGACTCAACTGCAGAGCAAAGAAGCACAAAAGATGGAAATGCAACTAGTATAGACTCTCAAGTACAGGAACATGAACCCTCAAATGAGAGAACAGAAGGCCTGAAAGGGTGCAACAATATTATAATCTCCCATTAGAATCAGCACAAGGATGAATCAGGGAAAATAGTTATACCAGACACCAGAATCCCATGCATACCTGAGGAAAAGGATATAGAGATTACAGATACTATAGACATACAAAAGGAATTGGCCAGTGCCACTTATCAGACTTTTCTTCTGATGTACAACTCAAATGCAATAGAAGGAGATGAAGGCATAGTAGGTAGGTATCCAGCTCTACCCTCTAACTCTCTCTTGAGTGAAAAGCAACATGATCCAGGTGCCATTGTAACATTAGAAAATAGCTTAGCCTGCAAAAAAACATCACCAATCAGGACATTACATGATATTGTGTCACATCAAGTGGACACAAGTACATATCAATCCAAGGTTAATAAGCAAGTAGAATCTGCAGAGGAGAAGGATGGAAAGAACAATCATAACAATGAGATTAATGTGATGAAGGGAGAAGAATTGTCCCCAAAATCAATCTCTAAGACAAACAAAGGCAAAAACAAGGTGGAAAATAAACCTCTTAGGGTCAATCCTAAGAGATCAGCTAAAGAAAGTAACCAATGAAGCTGAAAGCTCTGATTTTGAATGTGAGGTCTGTTACGACTCAAAATTCATTCCATAGAATACAGATGCTACATAGATTTCATAAGTTTTCATTTATTGCTCTCATGGAGCCATTCCAGGATGCAAGAAATATACACAATTACAAAAGAAGGTTGGGGATGTAGTATGCAAATTATAATGCAAATGTTCATGTAGGAGTGATTTATGATTCTGAGAAGCAACTGACCTTACAACTGCATTTTCAAGAGACTGGGCAGTCTTTCATGGTTACTATGGTCTATGCTAAATGTCATGCAAATAAAAGGCTAAGCCTCTGGGATGACATATACAACATTAGCATGATTGTACAAATGCCTTGGATAGTTGGTGGAGAATTCAATGTCATTCTGAGTGATGAATAAAAGATTGGTGGACTACCTGTGTACCCTCAGGAATATGAAGATTTTGCCTTCTGTGTAAACTCATATGAGCTCTTTGATGTGAATTATAAAGGGTGTCCTTTTACTTGGTGGAATAGTAGAGTGGATAGTGAATGCATTTTCAAAAGACTAGATAGGCTTCTCTTTAATCAAGCCTTAATGGGGATGTATGGTAAATAGAGGTGGAACATTTTGCCAGAACAGGGTCAGATCATGCCCCTTTACTGTTAACCTGTGGTGATCTATTTGGGGTAATAAGAAGACCTTTCAAATTCCTAAAGTTTTGGACTGAAAAAGATGATTTCCTGGAGGTAGTTAGTGCAAACTGGGTCTCTGAATAAGAGGATCTATTCATCAACTTGAAGCAGAAATTGAAAAGAACCAAAGCTGTTTTAACCAGTTGGAGCAAAGAAAGATTTGGTGATATCTTTAAACAGCTGATCATTATAGAAGAAATTTTTAGACTGAAGGAAGATTTATTTGAAGAATATCCATCTGCTCTTAATAGAATGATACTACACAGAAGGCACAAGCAGAATTGAAGCTATATTTACACTATGAGAAAGAATTCTGGAGGCCAAAATTAGGCTTACAATGGTTCTCTGAAGGGGAATGAAATACTAAATTCTTTCACAACTTTGTGAGAGGGAGAAGGAAGATATTATATATTAGCAAAATCATGGAAGGTGATGGGAAATGGGCTGAAGGTTCTGAGGTAGTTACTGAAGCTGTGTCTTTCTTTCATAATCAATTTACAGAAACTACAAGAGAAAAGGAAATGAGCTTAATTCAGCATATACCTACTGTCATAACAGAAGAAAACAATGCAGGTATAAATGACATCCCTATCATGGAGGAAACCAAAAAAGTTGTTTTTGAACTAAGTGGTGATAGTGCTAGTGGCCCGGATGGTTTTACTGGTCATTTCTTCTAAACTTGCTGGAATATTGTGGGTGATGATGTCCATAAGGTGGTTACTACCTTTTTTAAGGGATGTACTATTCCAAAATACATTACTCACACTAATTTGGTTCTTTTACCTAAAAAGGATAACATACAAACCTTTTCAGATATGAGACCAATTACTTTGAGTAATTTCCTAAATAAAGTTATATCCAGATTATATGGAAGAACTGATGCCTTCATTAATATCCAAAAAACAGTCAGGCTTTGTAATGGGCAAAAACATTACTGAAAGTTTGCTCTTAGCATAAGAAATTGTTACAGACATCAGGAAGAGAGGAAAGCCAGCAAATGTAGTGATAAAGCTTGACATGATAAAAGCTTATGATAGAGTGAGTTGGAAGTTCCTAATTGAAGTTTTGGAGAAGATGGGTTTTGAATCAG
The DNA here is from genome assembly GCA_003996215.1 of Jaltomata sinuosa. Classification (NCBI taxonomy): domain Eukaryota; kingdom Viridiplantae; phylum Streptophyta; class Magnoliopsida; order Solanales; family Solanaceae; genus Jaltomata; species Jaltomata sinuosa. Next base: position 21,332 of record QJPP01002787.1, on the reverse strand, counting down.
GTGTGGTTGACAAAATCTGGAGATTAATGACAAATAATTGGTACTCTGTCCTCATCAATGGGGAAGCTCATGGTTTTTTCCACTCTACAAGGGGTGTAAAGCAAGGAGACCCTCTATCCCCTGCTTTATTTATCCTGGCTGCTGAAGTTTTGTCTAAAGCCCTAAATTATTTGTTTGCTAACCCTGAATATAAGGGCTTTGGCATGCCTAAATAGAGTGATAATATCAACCATTTGGCATATGCAGATGATACTATAATTTTTGTATCTGTGATGGGACATCTCTAAAAATGGTGATGGGGATTCTCAAAGACTATGAATCACAATCTGGACAATTGATAAACAAGGAAAAAAGTGTTTTTCTTGTATATCACAAGACTACTCATGCTCATATCAGAGAAGTGGAGGAGTGTACTGGTTTCACTAGAGGTAAATTCCCTCTCATATATTTAGGTTGTCTTATAGGGCATGCAAAGAAGAAGAAAGTGTATTTTTCAGAACTGTTGAAGAAAGTGCAAAATAAATTGCAGGTTTGGAAAGAAAAGTTACTATCCTTTGGTGGTAAAGAAGTACTTATCAACACTGTTTTAAGTAGTATTCCCATTTATATATTGTCTGCTATTAACCCTCCTAAATGTGTTTTACATGATCTTCATAGAGTCTTTGCAAGATTCTTATGGAATTTCAAAGAGAATGAGAGGAATAAACATTGGGTTGCTTGGTCTGACATTTGCTTACCTAAGGAGGAGGGAGGTTTGGGTTTTAGATCTTTGTTTGATGTGTCTAAGGCTTTATTTTCCAAGCTTTGGCGGATATTTAGAACTCAAAAATCATTGTGGACAAACTATATGTGGAACAAATACTGTAAGAAACTAGGGACTCAAACCGGTGGAATAGAAAGGGGCTTCTTTGACTTGGAAGTATATGCTTGAAGCCAGGAGCATGTTTGACCAACAGATATGGTGGGAACCTAGGTGTGGGCACTCTTTTGTTTGGTATGACAATTGGACTCAATTGGGTTCCCTAGATTATGTGATGCCTGTGAACTTGGAAAGAAACTTACAACTAGTAGAAACTAACCAACTGTTTGATAATGGTTATTAGAATATTGATCTATTGCAGCACGCTTTCAATGCTGAAATATGCAATCACATAGTGACTAATGTACACTGCAAGGAAGAACCAGGAGAGTGGGATAAGCCATGGTGGATGGTGAACAAATTAGGAAAGTTTAGTGTTAGATCTGCCTGGGAGAATCTGAGAAATAGAAGTCAACCTCAACACTTGATTAAACAAATTTGGATGAAGGGAATGCCTTTTAAGGTATCTTTCTTTATATGGAGATTATGGAAGAAAAGAATTCCCATTGGTGAAGTTTTGGTTAAGAACAGAATCACTAACAATGTGATTTGTTATTGCTGTGACAGTGGAGTTCAAGAGTCTATGGAACATCTGTTCATGACATGTGATGTTTCTAACAAAATATGGCAGGAATTTGCAGCAACTACAGGGATTAGAGGTCCATTTATTCAGATCAAGCATAGTGTTGCTAAATGGTAGGATACTGACAGTGTTCTAAAACTGAAGCCTTTGCTTAAGGCTATGCCTATATTCATACTGTGGCAGATTTGGAAAAGGGGGAATGTGATTAAACATGGAGGAAGAATGTCACTTGGAAGAATGAGAATGGAAATTAATAGGAATGTTGTCTACATGGCCAGGTATCTCTACCCCTAGCTGGTTAATCTTCCTGCCTATTGGCCAGATTTAATCAATTTCTTAGAAGAGTATTCCCCTAGAATTGGAAGTCAGATTGTATACTAGAAAAGGCCTAACTTGGGTTCCTTTAAGTGCAACTCTGATGGTGCTTCAAAAGGTAATCTTGGACCTTGTTCAGGTGCTTTCTGTATAAGGAGAGATACTGGGAATCTAATTTATGCAGAGGTGAGGAGGCTGGGGGATAACACCAATCTAATGGCTAAGGTACCTGCACTGAAGATGGGTTTAGAGTACTGTATTGAACATAAATGGCTACCTATAGTCTTGGAAACTGATTCTTTGGCTGTCAAGAATATGGTAAATGATAATTGGGAAGTACCTTGGAACTTTGCAATAGAGATCAAGAAAATAAAAGTTCTAATAAAGGAGGTGAAGGCAAAGGTGGAGCATGTGTACAGGGAAGGCAACAAACTAGCAGATTTTATTGCTAACCAGGTTTTATTTTTTGCATGAACTGGAAGAATTATATACTCTTCAAAACAGGAACTACCTAGGGAGGCACAAACTATTCTAGAAATGGACAAGAAACATATTCTGAATCTTCGAATTAAAAGGTTCCAAGTTGGAACTTTTGATAATAAGAAGAGGTAATGCTAAAGATGCAAAACGAGAGGGTAAAGCACGCACTAATAACAACATCAACATGGCACTAATCAGTCAATCCAAAAGTAGGAAGACACTCACAGGAGATACACTAGTAAAGACACTAGAAAGCGGAGGGATAACAAAGCACAAACGATTAGAAAGCTAGTTCTGTCACTTACCCATTGTGACTGGAAATGGAACTTCATTTTTCTCCCTAGACAGTGGTATTAGCTCCTTGATTGATCTCAACCTGTCAAGAAGATAAAATGAGGGGAAATTACACATCACAAATGGGTAAATCTATTGGAACCAAAGGGTAAGTACTTATCTCAATTTTTACAGCACAGATCTACGAATGGTGGAGACGCAGAAGTCTTATTTTGGGATGATTTCATGGCATTTGTGAGACATGAAAATGCCTTGTGTGAAATACACCCAAAGGTTCACCATTTCAGCGATTGATGTTACTCCAGGAATCGAGGGAGGTACTTACTCTGCAGTCCACTCAACCCTTGCTGATATGAAGAAGATGAACGCTGGGATGATTCCGCAGCTGGTTCTGGCAAAGATGAATCTCAAATGTCACTTTCCCTTTTATTTTTTCTAACCTTTTCCTTTTTTGATATTTTTAGGCTTTTCTGTTAGTTTCTTTTCTTTTTTTGCTTTATTTCGGGTTGGGCCAATGTTTTTGGGGTCACACCCTTTTGTTTTGTTTCTGCTACTTTGCTGTTAATAAAGGGTCTCATAGACCATCCTTTTAATTAAAAAAAACCCGAAAAGGAATTGTGGACCTGGACTGGCTTATCACAATGAGCCTAGTCTCATTATGGCAAATAGTCTCATTATAATGAGCAGGGTCTCGATGCGATGAGCATCGAATCAGTTTAAGAGAGGGGAAAAGTTCATTTCTCCCACTTTGTAAAAATCACCCCCTCACTCCCACAATAGATTCTCTCAACTTCAACACCCTCTTCATTAGTTTTCCAAGTTAAATACTCTTCCTATGACTTTACATAGTGATTATTACATCTAGATTGTATAGATTCGTGCTTACAATGCTTTATTTCATGTAGAAAATGGGGGTTAGGGTATGGGATAGTTCCTTTCCCTTGTAGGATTGATTTATAAAGCATGCCTACTAGATTATGTTTTTAACGCATTTACATCACCCCGTACGTTGTTTCCATAAATTTCATGGAGTCCTAGACTCGAAAATCAGGTAAAAATGGTAGAAACTTTTCTTGAACTAGATTCAATGCTTAGGCTTGATTTTTGAAGTTTAATTCATCATAAAACAACAAATAATATTTGTATACATGTGGGTTATGCCCGATCTGTAGGAAAATTTAGCAAAATGGACACATTTTCCAAAATATTACCATTTTTGGAAAATGGCTGGTTGGGGACGATGGCTTTGGTATGACAAAATTCATCTCATCGCGATGGGCCAGTCTCATCACAATGACTCATCACGATGAAGTAACGCTTGTCATGACAAGAGGTCCAAAATAGTAGCGGTATAGGCTTGGGAAACTTTTTCCAATAGGCTTCTTTTTGACATCCTAGTTTCTTTAATGATCCCTTGCCATGTAAATGTTAACATATTGAGTGACACCATTATTTTTCCCTTTTGCAGAGAAAATTATGGTTGAAGAAGAAGAAGTAAAATACAAACAATTTGCAAATGAATCGAGTCACCAGCGATACTTGGATCAGGGATCCATGGGATTTATTTGGGAGAGAATCCTTCTAGGTTTTTTTCAAGGAAGAGAGCCTGGCAGGCTGGAGATCAAGGAAAAAGCATCGGAGTTCTATCATTGATTGAGGGAAGTCAGGTGGTTTCCTCATGTGCAGATACCCAAGGATGTGAATGAAAATTGGGTTCGAGAGTTCTGCGCTCATATCCTCACTATTAGCTGGAACACTCCAAGTCCCATAGTTTACATTCGGGGTGAGCACATTAGGATTTCTACTATGGAAATCAATGAGAATCTGGGGGTGCCAAATCATGATGAGAATGAATACTGGGCACAGAGGGCTGCTACAGATAGACTGTGGATAGTGAGGGCATTGGTAGCAGAGGAGCAAATAGATTCGGTCCCTTAGAACGAATATCAAACAAGGATCACTAGCCTTCACTTCACTCCAGACGCATAAAGGTGACCATTGCCCGAGCTCTGATGGTGGCTTTCTTGGTAGAGGGTTGTAACGACCAGGTCCATCATTATGGGAAAACCATTCGTGCCAGTTTTTAGAGTTAGAAAACTTCGAGTTTGGGAGTTTGAAATTCTGGACTAGGCTAGTCTCGGTCGCTTTAGGAGCGAGGTATGGTCTAGGGAAATTCAGGTAAATATTGGGTTGGATGTCTTATTTTGAGCTAGTTTTCCTCGTAGCAAACACATAAAGGAGTCCGGAGGACTTTTCAAAATCAAATTCGGGTAAGTTGAACTCCCAAAATCGAGGTTGACGTGAAGGGGTTGTTCTGGGATGTCGAGAAAATAAGTGTGTTGTAAAATGGACTTGTTTTAGAGAGTTTATGCCTTTCTGTCCTGTGTCAACCACCATAGCGGTTGACACTCTACCATGGTGACCTCCGCTATAGTGGAAAAATTACCGCTACGGCGGAAGTCAAGTCGGTCAACCTCCGCCATAGCGGTTAACTCTGCTATAGCGGTACCACTATAGCGGAGCGAACCGCTATAGTGGAGCGTGATGGGATTTAATGTAGAAACTTCCTCAAAAATATATTCAGTTTTCACAAATTGTTTGGGAGAAGGGCTAGGGCAATTTCAGGCATTTTTCCTCCATTCTTCATCGTTTTTCTTCCCTAAGGTAAGATTTCTACTCCCCGAAATCCGTAATACTTTTCCTATGCGGTAGAATTACTAGTAGTAGACTTGGGGAAAGGTTTGGAATGACTTAAGGAGGGTAGAATCCGAGGAAAAAGGGGGATTCTATGTGTAGAAGTTCTTGGGTGTTGCTAAATATACTGTTTTACGATCATATGACCTTAATTTCCTAATTTTATCCGTAAAAATGGTAGAACTAGAAGAATAAATGGTGTAAAATCCCGGGAAGAGGGTGGGATGATCATGGTTGCCCTGGGGTTTGGGATTTGGTGTAATTCGGGTAATGTATAGGCTTTGTGTATTAATTTAGTACTTGTATATTGTTTTAGACCGAGAATCGACAAGAACTTCGGGAAACGGGAAAGCTCCAATTGAGTAGAGCTTTGGATCATTTTGAGGTATGTTATGGTTAATGATTCCTGTAAATGTTGTATGTTTGTGTACTCTTATCTAAGTATTTGTATGAGATGCATTGCTTAGGGAATTGTTTAGGAATGTCTAAGGGTCTTATTTTACAGTCTGGTGAATTGAACTGTGTGTTTGCTTGTTGGTTTACAAGTTGATTGTTCCTTATTGCAACTGTGGATTGATTGACATTCGGTTGGCTCAGGTACCACGCTTGGTATGGGAATACTAACGGTTGGCTCGGTACCATGCCTGGTACGGGATATACTAATGGTTGGCTTGGGTACCACGCCTGGTACAGGTTTACTTTACTGCATTGTTACATTGATATTGGTTGCATTGTGGCATTTGGTATTGGTTCCATGAGTGGACCGGGTTGTGTTATTGAACTGTGATAGTTGCTTATGGTCCTTGAGTGGCCAGGAATATGGTTAAATCTGATTAAGTTGGTCTTGGTGTAGACCGGGTTGTTCGTTTAACACTTAGGTGTTGGTTAGAGGGGATCCCAGGGTGGGTCTGGGTTATATAAAAAGGATTGTTTATTGGTAATATTTGATTGTTGATCATAGTCATAAAAAGGTGGATTACATGTGGGAACAAGTTAGGATGAGACTTGTAGTCAAGATATTCCTCGTGTCTTGTTGCATGTTTTTCCTGTACTTACACTTGATTTGATATACTGTTCATACACTATTTTATTTGGAACTGGATGATGATCCTACCAGTACACAGTGGTGGTGAACTGATACTGCACTTGCTTTTCTTTTTGTAAGTATAGGCAATCTTCCAGCGGCTGACACGCGACCTTATTTGTAATCCCAACACTTCAAGACTTCAAGGGTGAGCTGCTTCGATCGAGCTGCCTTGAATCTATCTTTAGAGTTGTAGCCCACTTGTTTCGGGCTTAGACTATTTCCTTATTTTGGGGTTGCATCCCTGTATTCTAGACATTTGGTACATTGTTTTGGTATTGGAACTTTCAGATTCTACGGGGTATTTTTCCGCAGGTTAAGATAATAAAGTTGTTTCCTTATTATTGATTGCTAGTTTATTTTTTGCATATTGGTTTTGAGCTGTTAGAATGGTTAAGTTTGGGGAAGTGACGGTTCTCTCACCCAGAGGTTGGGTGAGTTCCACTCACGGTGGTCTGGGTCATGACAAAGATAGTATCAGAGCCCTAGGTTCATTGATCTCGTCGTACCAAAACAAGTCTAGTAGAGTCTTGCGAAATGGTGCGGAGACGTCTGTACTTTTCTTCGAAAGGCTATAGGACTTTAGGTAAATATCTCTTCTTTATTCCATCGTGCTATGACTTGATTCCAATTGGTATCTGACTCGTTCACTCTTATATCCGTAGATGGTTAACAAAAGGAACAAGGGAGCTAGACCGGAGGTCCCAGCTGTAGGCTCGGCTATCCGTTGTAGAGGTAGAGGAAGGCGAAGAGGACACGGTAGAGCCACACCCTCCAGAGGTGGAGCTCAGGCTGCTACATGAGCATGGGAAGTAACCCCTCCCTCACCTCAGGAACAGGTTGTCGAAGATGTGGAAGTTGTTATGGAGGATGATGGGGCACAGGATGAAGCAGAGGCGGCATCGGCTGGAGGTGCAGGCCTTCCTTCTATGACACCAGAAGCATTTCAGCAGGCTTGGAACATCTTGAGTGGTCTGGTTGGTGCTGGATCCATTCCCGCGGCACTTGCAAATCAGGCTCTTGGAACTCAGCCAGCATATCCTACAGCTTCTAGGATGGATGCAGCTTCAGGCACAGGTGAATTCTTCAGGCCAATGCTAGGCCCAGTGATAACAGGGAATGAACATGAGATGCTGACCAAGTTTCTCAAGCTGAAACCTCCTAAGTTCCAGGATACTAACAGAGAAGATACTTATGAGTTCATACTGGATTGTTATGAGAGGCTGCACAAGCTGGCCATTGTGCAATAGTATAGGGTGGAGTTCGTCACATTCTAGTTGTAGGGTGATGCCAAGCAGTGGTGGAGATCTCATGTGGAGTGTCGTTTGTCCGTTTTACCTCCACCGACTTGGGAGTGATTCCATTCTCTTTTCTTAGAGAAGTACGTACCCTGTACTTTGAGGGACCAGAAAAAAGATGAGTTCTTGAATTTGGAGCAGGGTAGCATGTCAGTCTCTGCTTATGAGGCAAAATTTCATGCCTTGTCTTGTTTTTCCCCTGGAATGAGGGAAATTATGTGGTTCATACTCCAGGGGTCACAATTAGCAGGTATACTCAGCCCGTCCTATTCAGTCAGCTCTGCCAGCTGCTACAGGTGGTCGTCCGGGAGCTAATCAGTAGTTTTCAACTCCTAGAGGCCAGGGAGCTTCTTATTTATCTGCTAGCAGGCCTACACTTGACCGTGGTTGCTTCCATTGTGGTGATCTGGTCCACTTTAAGAGGGAGTGCCCTCACAGACAGACCGGTAATCAGGTTCAGCAGCAGCCCAAGGTTGTGGTCTCGGTAGGTAGAGGTGGTCATGCTAGAGGTCGTCAATAGGGTAGGCGAGGTAACTTTCTGGGAGGCTAGGGAGATAAAGGGAATGGTGGCGCGGGCAGGGGTGCGGCGCAGCCAGCCAGGAAAGTTGCCCAGATTGATGACCGGGCTCATTGCTATGCATTTCCAAGGAGGACCGAGGCTGAGGCATCAGATGCAGTAATCACAGGTACCATTTTCATCTGTGATAAAATGGCTTCGGTGTTATTTGACCCAGGTTCTACATATTCTTATGCGTCTGTGAATTTTACATTGGGTCTGGACTTGGTATGTGATATTCTTGATTCCCCTATCCATGTTTCTACCCCAGTTAGAGAGTCAGTTGTGGTGACTCATGTTTATCGTAACTGTTCTGTTGTTTTTTTGGGGTTGCATACTTGGGTAGACTTGGTGATCCTTGGTATGGTTGACTTTGACATTATTTTGGGCATGACCTAGTTATCCCCGTATCATGTTGTGTTAAATTGGAATACCAAGACTGTGGCTCTAGAGATTCCAAGTAAGGAGAGGCTAGAGTGGGAAGGTGTGTACAGGTCTAAGCCAGTCAAGAATATATCGTTCGTTCGGGCTAGGAAGCTAGTGGAGAAAGGGTGTCTAGCCTTTTTGGCTCATCTCTGGGATGATAGTGTGGAGTCCCCCTCTATTGAGTCAGTTCCAGTTGTTTCAGAGTTTCGAGAGGTGTTTCCAGTGGATTTGCCTGGTATTCCTCCGGACAAGGATATTGACTTTTGTATTGACCTGGAGCTGGGCAATCATCCCATTTCCATTCCTCCGTACTGTATGGCTCCAACAAAGTTAAGGGAACTTAAGACTCAGCTTCAGGAACTCCTAGATAAGAGATTTATCCATCCCTGGGCTTCGCCTTGGGGTGCTCCGGTATTGTTTGTAAAGAAGAAGGATGGTAGTATGAGGATGTGCATAGATTACAGGCAGTTGAACAAGGTTACCATCCGGAATAAGTGCCCTCTACCCCGTATTGATGATCTGTTTGACCAGTTACAGGGTGCATCGGTGTTTTCAAAAATTAACTTGAGGTCAGGGTATCACTAGTTAAAAATAATACCAGAGGACATTCCTAAGACTGCTTTCCGGACTCACTATGGGCATTATGAGTTCTTAGTAATGTCGTTTGGTTTGACCAATGCACCGGCGACATTCATGAGTTTAATGCATGGGGTGTTTAAATCTTACTTGGATTCGTTTGTCATCATTTTCATTGATGATATTTTGATCTACTCCAAGAGTAGGGAGGAGCATGCTAACCATCTCCGTATAGCATTGGACATTTTGAGGCGTCAAAAGTTTTATGCGAAGTTCACTAAATATGAGTTCTGGTTGACTTTGGTAGCATTCTTAGGGCATGTAGTGTTAGAGAAAGGGGGTGATGGTAGATCCCCAGAAGATAGAGGCAGTCAAGAGTTGGGCCTAGCCTAGCTTTGTAACTAAGGTGAGGAGTTTTGTTGGGTTTGCAGGTTATTACCGGAGGTTTGTTAAGGATTTTGCCTCCATTGCTACTCACTTGACAAGGATCACACAGAAAGAGGTACCATTTGTGTGGTCTGATAAGTGCGAGGAGAGCTTCCAAAAGCTCAATACACTTCTGACCACAGCTCTTATTTTGTCTTTGCCGGTTAAAGGTAAAGACTTTATTGTTTACTGTGATGCTTCACATTCCGATTTGGGTGTTGTGGTGATGTAGGATAGGAATGTGATAGCCTATGCTTCTAGGCAGTTGAATGTGCATAAGAGAAACTATCCTACTCATGATTTAGAGTTGGCAGCGGTGGTCTTTCCACTCAAGATTTGGAGACACTATCTCTATGGTGTCAAGTGTGAAGTGTTCACTGAATATCGCAGTCTGCAGCATGTCTTCACTCAGAAGGATTTGAACCTGAGGTAAAGGAGGTGGATGGAATTGTTGAAGGATTACGATGTGACTATTCAATACCATCTGGGTAAGGCTAATGTGGTGGCAGACGCATTGAGCGGGAAAACAGCTAGCATGGGCAGTTTGGCTTATTTGGGGGTGCACAAATGACCAGTGGCAAGGGAAATTCAGGAATTGGAGTCCAAGTTCAAGCACTTGGGTATTTCAGAGCAAGGTGAAACATTGGCCAGTATTGAGGTCAAATCCACATTCATTGAGAAGATAAAGGCCAAACAGTTTTAGGATTCACAGTTGAGCAGGCTTCGGAGCAAAGAAATATCTGGAGAGTATGGGGATGCCACGCTGGACTCTGGCAGTGTGTTAAATTTTAGAGGAAGGATATGCGTTCCTCAGGTTGATGACATGATTCAGAAGGTGTTGGAAGAGGCTCATGGTTCACAGTATTCTATTCAACCGGGTGTAACCAAGATGTACAAGAATTTGAGGCAATTTTATTGGTGGCCTGGTATGAAAAGGGACATAGCTGATTTTGTGTCCAAGTGTCAGAATTGCTAGCAGGTAAAGTATGAACACCATAGGCCTGCAGGACTACTTCAGAGGATGCCATTCCAGAGTAGAAGTGGGAGAGAATAGCCATGGATTTCGTGGTAGGTCTCCCCAAGACTTTGGGGAAGTATGATTCTATTTGGGTCATTGTTGACAGACTGACTAAGTCAGCTCACTTCATTCCGGTAAGGGTGGATTACAATTCACAACAATTGGACAAGATATACGTGAAGGAGATTGTGAGATTGCATGGAGTGCCACTGTCCATCATTTCAGACAGGGGTATGCAGTTCACCTTTAGTACAACCTTCCATCCTCAGACTGATAGTCAGTCGGAGAGGACGATTGAGGTATTGGAGGACATGCTGACACCACTTATGATTGACTTCGGGGGTCATTGGGACCAGTTTCTACCATTGTGTGAGTTCTCATACAACAATAGCTACCACTCTAGTATTGACATAGCAACATTCGAGGCGTTGTATGGGAGGAGTTTTAGGTCACCGATTAGGTGGGTTGATGAAGGTGATGTGAAGCCTTTGGGCGTAGACTTGGTAAGGGAAGAGCATGAAAAGGTAAGAGGTATTTAGGCCAAGTTACTAGCTGCCCAAAGCAGGCATAAGGAATATACGGATTGCAAGGTCCGGGACATGGAATTTCAGGTTGGTGAACAAATATTGTTGAAAGTATCACCAATGAAGGGAGTCATACGTTTCGGTAAGAGGGGCAAGCTCAGCCCCCGGTTTATCAGTCCGTTTGAGGTTCTCAAAATTGTGGGGCCAGTGGCTTACAAGTTAGCATTACCGCCAAGTTTGTCGGGTGTCCATCCGGTATCCCATATGTCCATGCTAAAGTGATACCATGGGGATTGGGACTACATCATCAAGTGGGATAAGGTGTTACTTGATAAAGATCTTCGTTATGAAGAGGAGCCAATTTTTATTCTTGATCGGGATGTCCAGAAACTGAGGACAAAGGTGATCAATATGGTAAAGGTTCAATGGAAGCATCATCCGGTTGAGAAAGCCACTTTTGAAATCGAGAGGGACATGTGGGATAAGTACCCTCACTTGTTTGAGGATATAGGTACTACTCCTTTTGCAATTTATAATCCATCTTTTGGGTTTGATCATTTGGGGATGAACGATGGGTAAATTGGTATCTGTTGTAACGATCGGGTCTATCATTACGGGAAAACCATTCGTGCCAATTTTCAGAGTTAGAAAACCTTGGGTTTGGGAGTTTGAAATTCTGGGCTAGGCTAGTCTCGACCGGTTTAGGAGTGAGGTATGGTCAAGGTCAATCTAGGTAAGGATTGGATTGGATGTCTTGTTTTGAGCTAGTTTTCCTCGTAGCTAACACAAAAAGGAGTTCAAAGGACTTTTCGGAATCAAATTTGGATAAGTAGAACTCCCGGAATCGAGGTTGACGTGAAGGGGTTATTCCGAGACCTCGGGAAAATAAGTGTGTTGTAAAATTTACTAGTTTTGGAGAGTTTATGACTTGTTGTCTCATGTCAAATGCCATAGCGGTTGACACTCCGCCACGGCGACATCCGCTATAGCAAAAAAATTACCGCTGCAGCGGAAGCCAAGTCCTTCAACCTCCACCATAGCGGGTGACTCTGCTACGGTGGTACAGCTATAGCAGAGCGGACCGCTATAGAATAGCATGATGGTATTTAATGCAGAAACCTCCCCAAAAATATTCAGTTTTCACAAATTTGTTTGGGAGAAGGGCTAGGGAGATTTCATGCATTTTTCCTCCATTCTTCATCATTTTTCTTCCCTAAGGTAAGGTTTCTACTCCCCGAACTCCGTAATACTTTTTCTATGCGGTAGAATTGCTAGGAGTGGACTTGGGGAAAGGTTTGGAATGACTTAGGGAGGGTATAATCCAGGGAAAAAGGGGGATTCTATGTGTAGAAGTTCTTGGGTGTTGCTAAATTTACTGTTTTATGATCATGTGACCTTAATTTCCTAATTTTATCCATAAAAATGGTAGAACTAGGAGAATTAATGGTGGAAAAGCCTGGGAACAGGGTGGGATGATAATGGTTGTCCTGGGGTTTGGGATTTTGTGTAATAATGTACAGGCCTTGTGTATTAATTTAGTACTTGTATATTATTTTAGACCGAGAACCGGCAAAAATTTTGGGAAACAGGAAAGCTCTGATTGAGTAGAGCTTTGGATCATTTCGAGGTAGGTGATGGTTAATGATTCCTGTAAATGTTGTATGTTTGTGTACTCTTTTCTAAGTATTTGTATGAGATGCATTGCTTAGGGAACTGTTTAGGAATGTCTAAGGGTCCTGTTTTACAGTATGGTGAATTGAACTGTGTGTTTGCTTGTTGGTTTACAAGTTGATTGTTCATTATTGTAACTGTGGATTGATTGACATTCGGTTGGCTCGGGTACCACGCCTGGTACGGGAATACTAATGGTTGGCTCATGTACCACGCCTGGTACGGGATATACTAACAGTTGGCTCGGGTACCACGCCTGGTATGAGTTTACTTTACTACATTGTTGCATTGATATTGGCTACATTGTGGCATTTGGTATTGGTTCCATGAGTGGACCGAGTTGTGTTATTGAACTGTGATAGTTGCTTATGATCCTTGAGTGGCCGGGAATATGGTTATTTCTGATTAAGTTGGTCTTGGTGTAGACCGGATTGTTCGTTTAACACTTAGGTGTTGGTTAGAGAGGATCCCAGGGTGGGTCTAGGTTATATAAAAAGGATTTTTTATTGGTCATATTTGATTGTTGATCATAGTCATAAAAAGGTGGATTACATGTGGGAACATGTTAGGATGAGACTTTTAGTCTAGGGATGCCTCCTGTCTTGTTGCATGTTTTTCCTGTACTTACACTTAATTTGTTGTACTGTTCATACACTGTTTTATTTAGAACTGGCTGATGACCCTACCAGTACACAGTGGTGGTGTACTGATACTGCACTTGCTTTTATTTTTGTGAGTACGTGCAATCTTCCAGCGACTGACACGCGACCTCATTTGTAGTCCCAACACTTTCAGACTTCAAGGGTGAGCTGCTTCGATCGAGGTGCCTTGATCTATCTTTAGAGTTGTAGCCCACTTATTTCGGGCTTAAACTATTTCCTTATTTTGGTGTTGCATCCCCGTATTCTAGATATTTGGTAGATTGTTTTGGTATTGTGACTTTCAAATTCTATGGGCTATTTTTCCGCAGGTTAAGTTAATGAAGTTGTTTCCTTATTATTGATTGCTAGTTTATTTTATGCATATTGGTTTTGAGATGTTAGAACGGTTAAGTTCGGGGAAGTGATGGTTCGCCCACCCTGGGATTGGGTGAGTGCCACTCATGGCGGCCTGGGTCGTGACAAGGGCATTTCAGTGAATGCAGGGGCACGAATTATGGAGGAGTGGAGATATTTCATTAAACTGCATACCAGGGACCTTTCTTTCCCTTCACTAATCTTTACTATGTGTAGGAGAGAAAATATGCCCATAGAGCCCACTGACTACATTACTAAAATTGATAAGCCCTTTGACTTTTTAAAGATGAAGGATGCTTCCACCCACAACCAAAAGAAGAGGAAGATGGAATTTGAGGAAGGGAGCAGCAGTGGCCAGTGTGATGATAGAGGGGGAGCTAGTTTGGCACAGGGCAAGGTGACCTTAGAGTCACTCAGGGAAGATATGGAATTGATGAATACCATATTAGAGGGCTTATAATCAGTTCTATTGGATACAGTGCCTCCCTCAAATTCTGCACCATCAAATATAGCAGGTTCCTCTAATCCCTTGCCTCTTTTGAGTCCTTGGCGCAGTCCCATGTAGAGCTTTGAAAGGAGCTAGATGGAGAGAGAAAAAAGGGATGATCTCGTGACAAGTTGCTAGTGTAGATGTGGAAAGGTATCAAGTCCCTTATGTAGAAGTTCACTCCGGGTAAAAAGATCCCAAAGGTGAGAAAGAGGACGCCCAGAAGTTCTCCTTTATTAGTGAGAAAGATTGGGAGGAGTCCTGTGACTCGAGTTCTGAGAGTTGATAGAGCGGCTGGAGTACTTTCCACCCCTTATCCCCTCTTATTACTGCTTTTATTTTTCCATGGAGGGCCCCTGTTAGAGAATCTTTTATCTTTTTTGCACATTAATACGCCCAAATTACACCCCAAAAAAGAAGTATAATGCGGTCTCTGTTCAAATATAGAACCTATCCAAGGTTAGGGTCGGTCCCACAGGGAATATAGTTGGACCTAGGTCAACTGTACGTATTTGTGCTCTTAGCCATTTTATTTCCCCAAAGGGGTTTATGTAACAAGTAATATTTGTAATTAAGAGCTTAACAAGTAACAAAGTATCAGTTTCAATTATCGTTAATCAGTGAGAGAAGTGACTAGAGTAGTGTTCCCCATGAGTTCATAATGCAATAAGGCATAGTACTAGCAATATAGTCTGGTTCTCATCATGGAAGATCGGTAACTTAAGTTCAACTAAATAGATGGTCACCAAGATAGAAGAATATCACCACGTATCTTGGTCAGTCTAGGGGTGTTTGCTTTACTAACCCTTACCAGTGATCCTAAATTAACTATTCTCAGACAAGGTCAAACTATTAGATGAGGGTTGATTGTAATGACCCTTCCGGTTATTTCCACGTATACATTTTCCTTGAACCGTTAGAGCTTGTTTGTAGTGGCCCCAAGTCATTTAAGGCTTGTTGGGACCGGTATTTTGGTGTCGGGTCCATTTGTTTGGTCGTATGATAAGTTTTGAAGACAAGTAAGTCGGCAAAAGTTATCGTAAGTTTCTTTAATAAATTTTATGAACTTTGGGTAAAATGTCTCAGGGCTTTTCTCCCAATATATAAAGAGTTAGAAGTCCCCCAAAATACCAAATCGAAGGTCTACGAGTCTAGTTTCCAACGCACAAAACCTCACATCCAACTGATCTCGGAGTAAAAGGTTAAGACTGTTTTACCGCGGACTGTCTGGCAAGAATTGTGTCGCGAATCGGGTCGCGAACCGGGTTGGGTCAAAATCGATTTAAAGCCTCAACTTCACGTTTTAAAATGCCTTTTCAGTTCTGAAACAGTGAGAAAACATAAGGGAAGTTTCCAAGAGAGTTCTTGAGTATCAAAATCGTGCGGTGGTGAATTGCGAGCCTAAGTTTGAGAATTTATTAGCATCGCACGTATATTTGAAAATATTTTATTTTTAAGTTATATTTTTATTACCTTTTTAAAGTATTTTAATGTGTATGAAAAATACTTTTGTTATGACATAATTGTGTATGTATTTATTGTATAAGGTTTTTATACATTGTATTATTTTAACGGAGATAGTAAATTTAGTTATGTTAAAAATTATTATTATAATATGGTAGGTTTTGTTTGAAATAATTTTCTATGAGTTAGGATATATTTAAAAAGTTATATATATTTTACCACGAATTTATGCAATACCCGAATACATACATAACGGGATGGAAATAATTAGAATGTTGCCACCTCCACAACACGTGGAGGTGAGGCAAAGTAGCCAACATATTTGTAGCTACTAGGTGTCTAACACATGGCCTTTAATGGTTTTAGTAGGTGGCTTTTACTAATTATTAAATTACTATATATAGTAAGTAGGACTTTACTTTGAATAAGAAAAAAAAGTAACATATTCTATATATGCTTCTGCAAACGTGAGTTTCAATTGGGTATGAAAGTTAATACAATATACCTTCTGTAATCCATATATCTACGCACGCCAACTGTGAAGGAAATGTTAGTGAAAAATATATTTTGATGTTATATTTAATCGCCAAAAGAAATTTGATTGTCTACGTCAAGTTATTCAGGCCTTAATTCGTGTTGGATTTCATTTCGGCGCTTCTCGGAGTGGTTTGAGCTTGGGCATCGTCATCCTAGCTGCTTGTCATCGGACGACAGGTAGGTTATGGTTTAAAATCCCTAGACTTAGCATATATCGGATAAAATTGTACTAGCTGGCATCTTTGGGTTGAATTATTAGGTTGGTACCACAGACCTCGACCGCTTTATTCATGTCCGCCTACTTTGTTTCTCCGTTGCTTGTAGTACTTGCCGATATATTTTATTTACCCTTGTGGTCCTGTGAGGCCTTGTTGACTCTGGAACATAGAAGGTGGGATTTTGGGAATGTTCGCGAGTCCCGGGCATAGAATTATCTTTCTAGGCTGGTTATGCTTGCTGAGTAGTTGTGGGCATGTGCAGGGTCGATAGGTGATTGTGAGCTGCTGGGCAGCTATTGTGTGTGATCATACCATTTCCATGCATTTAAAGAGGTTTTATCCATGTTTTACTACAGTTTGGCTTCGGGCCTACTAGCACTATTTTCTAAACCTTGCATGGCCCCGGGGGCCTGTTTTTGATGGAAATGATTTGGAAATGGTTTGATTTAACTTGTGAATATTCCTGGGTAAAAGAAAGTAAAATTATGTTTTAAATCACCAGTTTTACGATTAACGCTAGACTCGGCAGGGCCGGGGTGCTAGTTGAGTTTTCTTGCTACTTGAGATAATTTTAGCCTCGGTCGGACCGAGCACCCGAGATGACTTTCTACTGTTTAGACCCGGTTATGCCCGGGTACCCTTGGAGGGGTTTTTTTTGAGATATTTTCCTACTACTTTAGTCCTGGACAGGGTCTGGGCATGCATATTCGAGACTGGGTCTCTATCTTGAACCCGGACTTGCTTCCGGACGACATGTTTTGATACTGAGTTTTAGTATGGGGTCAGGGACCTTCATAGACCTTGCCATCCGGGCCTGGGGCTTCGGGATGCGTGTGCCGGAGGAAGGGTATACGGCGAAGTAGAGGTATACGGGCAGTGTCCTTCCATGGAACCTACCTGCTGGGCTGGATCGGCACCGGAGGAGGTACATACAGAGATACCATTTCACTTGAGATCTTCATGCATCATATCATTCATTGTTTGAGGCTCCACCCTTGTTTGTTGTTTGTTGATTGTACACTCCGGTAGTATGGGATGCCGGAGGGTTTGTTTTCACTTATTTGTGTTCCCCGGTTGTATGGGCGGCCGGGGGACTGTAGGTAGACTCTTGCTATTTACTTACAGAATTATGCCCTGTTACGGTTAAGAATTAAATTGGTTACTGCTAAATTGTTAGTTTCTGGATTGAGATTGATATGATTAGTTGAGTTTGATTCATGTCTCTTAGCATGCCTATCATTACTCTTTCCCTCTTCTTACACTTGAGGTTACCGGTATACCGTCCATTTCGTAAACTTATTATGTATACACTGTATTGCAAGGACCCCAGGTGCGTTATTTCTTACTTTCACCTGTGCCTATGGTTGTGTATATTCTGCTTACTGGCCTCACATGTGGTTCTGTTGATTTCCCTCTGGGCTAGTTCCTGTGTACCTTCCGTTGATTTCTGTGACTGCTTGCTTCTATTCTGTCTGTTACTACGCTTTTATCTTATATGTGCCCAGTCGGCCTATGATACCTATTGGGTACCTTATGCTTCGCATTTGGTGCTCACCCTACCCCTTGCATCCTTGGGTGCAGATCCTAGCGTGGGCCATCGCCGTTAGATCGCTGTAAGTCGTGCTTGGAGATCTGTTGGAGATTACTTCAGACTGAGGGTGAGCTCTTGGCGATCGGAGCTTAGCTTTAGTTTATCTTTTGCTTCATGTACTCTATTACCTTTCAGAGACATCTGTATATATTATTTTGGATCGTTTGCACTCCATGTATGTAGTTTTGGCTCTATACTATGATACCAGGTCTTGGGGTTTGGTTTAGTTTCCGCATATGTATATATATACTCCTGTTATCTATTCTCCTCATCTTACTCTCTTACTTTTGCTTATTAAACTGTTCTTCCGCTTATTTGTTAGATAGTAGCCCATTACTAACTGTCCTGGGCTACGGAAATTGGTTCGCCTACTGGGGGGTTGTAGGTGCCATCATGACCGAGAAATCGCGTCGTGACAACTTGGTATCAGAGCTTTAGGTTCACCGGTGTCATCGGTATAGGAGCCAATGTCTAGTAGAGTCCTGCGGATCAGGGCGGAGACGTCCGTACTCAATCTTTGGGAGGCTACAGTGACATTTTAGGAAATTTGACTCCTTCATTGCTTCTGTGTCGTGCGTGGAACCCTTGAAATTTCTGGAAATCTCATTTGTTCTACTTCATTCTTCCGCAGATGGTTCGTACGAGATCATCGGCATCACGCGGAGATGAGCCTCCCACTCCAGCGCCAGCTCCAGTACTAGCTCCAGCGCCAGCTCCAGCGCTAGCTCCAGTACCAGCTCCAGCGCCAGCTCCAGTGCCAGCTCCAGTACCAGCTCTAGTGCCCACTTCTGTGCCCACTTCTGTGCCCACTTCTGTGCCAACTTCAGCCGCAGTTCAGTCTCCAGATATTTGGGGGTTACTATTACAGATTTTGGGTATGATTGGAGAGCGGCCTTCTGAGGTAGCGCAGACATCCGCTCAGGGGGAAGCCCTGGGTGCACAGAGTTCAGGAGCGCAGCCTGCTACTATGGCTCCTCGTGCGGAGGTCATTCTGGTCCCATCTGTTGCACAGCCTCTTGCTCCTCGCCCAGCTATGACTGAGTCAGAGCAGAAGGCGTTGGGTAAGTTTTTGAGGTTAGCACCTCCGAGGTTTGCTGGTACTTCTGTACAGGATCCACATGAATTTATTACTACCTGTGAGGAGATGTTGCATCATTTGGGTTTGTTGGAGACTCACGGGATTGGTTATACTACCTATCAGTTAGAGGGCCCAGCGAAGTTATGGTGGAGGTCTCATGTTGCTTGTAGACCACCATCGACACCTCATTTGACCTGGTCTGAGTTTTATGAGGCCTTTATGGCCAAGTTCCTACCTCAGAGTGATCGTGAGCTTCACAGGGAGCAGTTTACTCACCTTATGCAGGGGTCTATGACTGTCTCAGAGTATGAGACCCGTTTTCATCAGCTAGCACCGTTCGGAGCTATGATCATTCCTACCGAGGCAGATAGGATTCACAGATTTGTATGGGGTTTGAGGCCAGAGATCAGGCAGCCAGCTGAGATATTGATTGCCGGTGGTCAGTCATTTCAGGCTATCGTAGACTATGCCCGCACCGTGGAGGACTTACAGCGACATGATCAGGGGTCCAGAGATAAGAGGCCTGGACATCAAGGTGTCTACAGTGGTTCCAGATATGGTGGTAGAGGTTCTGGCCAGTGGAGCCAGAGTTATCAGCCACAGCAGCACCAGGGTAAGTCCAGCCGACCGGTTCAGGCTTCCCTTCAGACTTTTGGTAGTACCCAGTGCGAGCAGGGTCAGAGCAGCCATCAGGGCTATGGCGGTCAGTCTTCGAAGGGTACAGTTTCTGTGGCATCTTGCCGTGGTGGTTATACGAGATCTGCTGGTTCATCTCGACCGAGTAGGCCGCCAGGGGCTTGTTTTACTTGTGGTGTAATTGGTCATTTTGCTAGAGATTGCCCTCAGCAGGGTACAGTTCAGTTGGTCGAGCCTTTACGAGCAGTTCAGCCCCTGGCTAGAGGGGGTGGTCGTCAGGGTAGAGGTGGTGCTCCGCGTGGCAGAGCAGGTGGTAGGGATGGCGGTCGGGCAGGTTGAGGTCGTCGTCAGTTTTACGCAGTCCCTAGGAGACCAGAGGCAGAGTCCTCAGATGCTGCGATTACAGGTACGATTTCTGTGTGCCGTCAGTCTGCTATGGCTTTATTTGATCCTGGATCCACTTGTTCATATGTATACGCCTACTTTGTACCTTGTTTGGGGTTGGCTAGTGAGCCATTATCTGTTCCTGTTTCTGTTTCGACCCCAGTAGGAGATTCTTTAGTAGTGGATCGGATTGTGAGATCTTGTATGCTATCTATTGGTGATTCAGAGACTTGGGGTGATTTGATGATTCTTGATATGCTAGATTTTGATGTGATACTGGGCATGGACTGGTTATCCCCTCACCGTGTGGTTTTGGATTGTTATGCCAAGACCATTACCATAGCTGTGCCCGGTGTATCCCCGGTTGTGTGGCAGGGTTCTGTTAGCCATGCACCATCTGGGATCATCTCTTGTCTTCGAGCTAGGAAGTTGATTTCCCGTGGGTGTTTAGCTTATCTAGCATATGTCTGAGATGTTAGTGCTGACCCTACTTCTCCTGAGTCTGTTTCTGTGGTTAGAGACTTCCTTGATTTATGTCCTACTGACCTGCCAGGCCTTCCACCTGAGAGAGATATTGATTTTTGGCCTATTTGAGTCAGAGCCGGGCACTAGGCCCATTATTATTTTCTTTCCTTACGTATTTGGCATCCGGCCGAAATTTGGGGAGCTTAAGTAGAAGCTTCCAGGATTTCTGTTTTAGACTAAGTGGGTTATTTTTAGGGAAGTGGCCTCGGTGGCAGCTATCCACTGTACGCTGTCTGGTTAGATGGAGATGTCGGAGCGGTTTTTAGCTTTCGACCTTGTAATTAGTGCTTTAGTCGGTTGTCGATCGCCGGCTGGGTGTCGTCTCCTTGGGGTGCTTCCTGTTCTCTTCGTGAGTAAGAAGGATGGTGCGATGCCGCATTGTATTGATTATCTCAGCATTGAATTAGGGTGACAGGAAGAATAGGTATCCGATGCCGAGGATTGGATGACTTGTTTGACAACTTCAAGTGCAGTCGTGTTTTTCGAAGATTGATTTGAGTCCGGCAACAGCAGTTGAGGGATTAGGGCAGGACATCCTAAGACAGATTCTGGACACTTATGTCCATTACGAGGGCTGGTGATGTCTTTTGGG